>JNDT01002263.1:0-43248 GCA_000697055.1 Saksenaea vasiformis B4078 | reverse complement strand
CTGTTTGAACGAAGAAAATGTCATATTGCAAAGGACTTCGCAATGCCCTGAGTTGCAACCATTACGTGAGGATCAGATCATACTGAAAGCAAGTTTCATTAACAGCATTCATGATAGCTTTGAACGATTTCCGCTGCCAGGTCTATCCGATTAAGTTGTGCAACCAACATCAGTTGGGAGGCGCTGGCATGGAACATGGAGAACAAAGGCCACTGGTATGTAATTCCTGTGTGAAAGTACGAAGCTAAGGTTTTCTTTAGTTTTGGAATCGCGACGTCAATGCGGGTAGAAACATGCGGCGGATTCTGGTAGCATACATGGAAGGTGACATGCAATTGCAGACAAGGCCCGCTGCATTACGTCGTCCACAACAGCAACAGCAACAACAACAAGAACAAGAACCTGCACCCCTTGGTGGTGCTAGGCCGTAAGGAACGGCCGTCTAGCCTCTCGTTAGGCACTGGGAGAGCTTCGTAAGTGCCATTTCAAATGTTTGTGACGACGATCTTATTTTCTTTGTGACTTAGGGCCCTTCCAAGATGGACAACCTTCTACCCAATCAGTTCCATGCGGAAAACGAAACCGCTGCATGGTACAGAAACCCGTACTTGCATGATCCGTTAATTGACGTGTTGTGTATTTACTATTTATTGAACACCTTTGGGCTGTTCTAAATAAATTTTACATCCCATGGAGGCCAAGTTTGCGCTAAAGAAGGAATTAAATATGCTGTCACTAGTATAGGCATTGGCGACAAACTCTGCCCACAACACAAGCCAGGGCGGTTCGGGACCAAGGTCATGCATGCTAAATGATAGATAAAAACGACAAGGATGATTCTGTATATGTGACGAAAAATCGATATCCTTACAGGGGAGGGAAGATGAAGAGCCAAAGAGAAGATAATTCATGCGTCCCTTTGGATATGAATTATTTTCCGATAGAATCTGTCCTTATCTCGAGACGCTTCTACGCCATCCGATGAGACACTGGACACAATCACTGAAGTGCCTGAATGCAACACCCAGCTTGCCCACGTGGGAACTATTCCTTGGATTAACGCAACACGAACCACTTTCCAGCGCAAAATTTACTCGATTTGAAAGCAACGTAATATTTGTTTAATGCAAAGGCTCATTCAAAAACCAGTATTACCATAGCGGAGGAGCATTAAGGCATTACCGGAATGAACTCTCGCCAATATGACCCCTCAAAAAAAGAGATGAGCAATATCACTTAGAAAGACTTTTTTTTTCTATCAATTTGATCGCTAACGATTATATTTACAGATGATTCTCTTTACTCCCATTCAATAGTGGCAGGTGGTTTAGAGCTAATATCATACACCACACGGTTGACACCCTTGACCTCATTGATAATTCTTGAGCTGATACGCTTCAAGCAGACGAACCATTCAGCGCTGGCGAAGATATCGGCAGTCATGAAGTCCTTGGTCTCGACAGCTCTCAAAGCGATCACTTGTTCGTAGGTACGCTTGTCACCCATCACACCGACAGCCTTGACAGGAAGCAAAGCGGCATAGGCTTGAGAGATCTGGCGATAATAACCATTCTTCTTGATTTCCTCGATGTAGATGTTGTCAGCCTGGCGGGCAATTTCGACATTCTCACGAGTGATAGCACCCAAGCATCGAATGGCGATACCGGGACCAGGGAAAGGATGACGCCAGACAAGCTCGTCATCAAGACCAAGGATCTTGCCGAGAGCACGGACTTCATCCTTGAAGAGTTCGCGAAGAGGCTCAATCAACTTGAGCTTCATATCTTCCAACAAACCACCAACGTTGTGATGGGTCTTGATAGTGGCACTGGGTCCCTTGAAAGAGATAGACTCAATCACGTCAGGGTACAAGGTACCTTGCAACAAGTACTCGATCTGGCCACCGCACTCCTTGTCGACCAAGGCAGCCTCGGCTTCAAAGACCTCGATGAAGGTGTTACCAATGATCTTACGCTTCTTCTCAGGATCAGAGACACCAGCAAGGCGGTCAAGGAAAAGATCAGAGGCATCGCTGACCTTGATGTTGATACCCATCTTGTCACCGAGCATTTTCTTGACGTTTGCGCATTCGTTCAAGCGCATCACACCGTTGTCAACAAGGATAGCGTGGAAGCTGTCGATCAATGCATGTTAGCGTATCACGCGTACTATTTTTTTTTTTTCCTTTCTCACGCACCGATCACCAATGGCTTCGTGCATAAGCTTGGCAGCGACAGTGGAGTCAACACCACCAGAGACAGCGCCAATGACGCGACCAGTGGGGCCAACAATGTTGCGAATACGTTCAATTTCCTTGTCAACGAAGGATTCCTATTATCATTTTTGAGTATCGACTTGTTGTTTTCATCAGACTTTTCTTTAAAAAAGATCATACCATAGTCCAGGAAGACTCGCAGTGACAGATGTTGATGACAAAGTTCTTCAAGATAGCTTGACCATCGACGGTGTGGGTGACTTCAGGGTGGAATTGAATACCTAAAACAAAATATAAGTCGATGTCTAGTGGCTAGCTTGCGCAAACTCACCGAAGAATTGCTTTTCTTCATGGCAGACAGCAGCAAATGGGGCGGTACGGGTGTTGGCGATAACGGAGAATCCGGGGGCGGCTTGTGAAACCTGATCACCGTGACTCATCCAGACCTTTTGTGTGATGTGAGTAACAAACGTTGCATTACAGATCAGATCAACAATAAAAAATTTTTTCTGCTTACCTGAATATCTCCGTTCAAGCCTTCGAAAAGCTTGTCCATGAAAGGATGCGAGGGGTGCTTGCTCAAGGTCAACATAGCATGACCGTATTCGCGGTGCTCGCAGGATTCGACCTTGCCACCCATGTAGGTGGTCATTTCCTGGAGACCGTAGCAAATACCCAACACAGGAACACCAGAATCAAAAACAGCAGGATCAACACGAGGGGCATCCTTGTCGTAGACAGAGTAAGGAGAACCAGACAAAATGATACCCTTGGGCTTGAAGTGGAGCTCGGCCATCTTTTGCGTGCAAGGCAGCAACTCACAGTAGACACCCAGCTCACGAATACGGCGGGTAATCAAATGCGAATATTGCGAACCAAAGTCCAGAATAAGGACAGTGTCGAACAGCTCATTAACCTGAGTTACTTTCTCTTGGGCGACCATGGCGTGGGGATGGAGGGTAAGAAGACCAACTCAGTTGGTAGCGAAAAAAAAATCAATATAAAAAATTGAGACGCGAGTCACGTCGAAGAAATTCACCTCGAAGGCAAAATAATTAACCGAAAGTGGCGTCCTGCGATATCGCTATCTTCATAAAACTACAATTCAAATATACCGTTGTTATCAAAAAGACAAGGGTACGTGTCAATCAATCCATAGTCTCATTTTTTCGCGTTTTGACTGATGTAATTTAAGGGAAGAACGTTTTCATCGTTTTACCGTTTATTGAATAGCTTTTTTACGCTACTCTAAATAAACTATGCGTCCATGAAGAACCCAGATTGCAATAGTACTTGCTTACCTGATAATGAATAAGGGGCTACACCACAGCCGGGAAGGTTCGGGACAGAGGTCATGCAGGCTAAACGGTGGATAAAAAAAAACATGAATAATTGTGTACGTATACAAATTGACATCCTTTTTTTTCCTTTTTTTGTATGTTGCAATTTATTAGGGCTTTGCCCATGTTAAAGACCAATTGACATCCTTACCGAGGATGTTAAAAAGAACAGAGCCAAAGAAAAAAAAAGGAAATTCGTGCGTTCCTTTAAGTATGTATTATTTTGGCTGGAGCCTGTCCTTATCGTGAGACATTTTTACTGCTTTCCGATGGGATGCTGGAAAATTCATCACTGAAGCGTTTCAATGCAAAAACGATTTTCTTGTTTCAATGGGACATTTTTCCTTACTTGAGAACATTTTTACTGCCTTCTGATGGAATACCCGAAAATCTATCACTGAAGAACTTTAATGCAAAAATGAGGTTACCCAGAGTGCAAACTATTCCTTGGATTGACGCAAAATAAACCACTTCTCATCGCAAAGACGCATCACTTTCCAGCGCTAAATTTATTCAACTTGAGCGTAAAAGGACATCGAGTTGACGCAAACACTTATTCTAAATCCAGTATTTCCTTTCATCTGAATTTTAGATCTGTCAAGTGGCTGTTATTGAAGTTGCCAAAAGCTGATTAAAATGTATTTCACAAAAGAGGACTAAGTCAAGCAAAAAGAAAAAAAAGAATCCATTCTTAGGGTTACAAATGCTGAAAATATGTATATAGTAAGGAGAGAGAGAGAAAGAGAGAGAGAGAGAGAGAGAGAGAAAAGAGAAAGAAAAAGAAAGAGAGAGAAAGCAAGAAAAGAGTATGTATCTGTGAGTGCGGAAACAATTAAAGAAAAAAGGTGATTACAAATAAGATGTATGAATTTTTTTGGGGGGGTTCATAGGTTGTAGGCAAGGCTACCACCCTCTAAAGCTGTCTTGACATATGGGTGCGGCCGAAGATTGGTTGTCGACGCCAGTGATAAATAATGGCGCATTTTGGTATCGTTCCCAGTCAACACAAAATTTAAGGCTCTGGGATAAAGATTCGTTCATCGTATCTTGTCGTCGTCGTCGTGATGCCGCTGCTCGTACTGAAGAACAGGAATTAGTAGATTGTCGAGCCAGCATGGATGATAGTAATGAACGATGGGATGGTTGGGCGCAAGGCGGAGTCCGTTTTCGGAATTCGCGTTCAAAAGCATAGGGTGATGACTGTGAAGGTGTGTAAAATTCATCCATCTCATTATCGGCCATCACTGTTTCATCATCCTGCGTCATCCAACCGTCCTCTTCTGCCTCTTCAACTTCTTCTTCTTCTTCATCATCATCATCATCCGATTCATCATCCTCTTTGATAAAAAACTTGTTCATTCGAGTCTTAGGAGGTGATGATATCGTGGGATTGGGTGTCGTGGCCGGCGGTGGAGGAGGTGGAGGAGATGATGGCGGAGGCAGCGCAATAAAGGTAGTTGAGGACTTAAAAGCTTGATGTGCTTCTTCGACCGGTTGATCATCCAAGGACGATATCAGCTTCTTAAATGACGAGGGTGATACGTGTTTTAAGGGGGTCTGCGGCCCCACAGATTGTGGACTCCCTCCCGCAAATTCATCAGGGAAATAGTCGTCCAGTTCGGGAGGTTGTTCACTGGGAGTCTCTATCTGCTTCACCATCATCGATTCGCGGAACCATAGACGCCAGCTAATATTTTCCAGTCGTCTTCCATTTTCCAAATTCTCTTTGCATTTCGAAAACACTACGGTTGGAGATGAGTCATGCTGAATGGTCACTCTAGGTAGGCATTACCAGTCCACATGGATGACAAGCTCTCACTTGTCAATCCATTAAGTTTGTAAATATTAGGTAGGGCCAGCGAGAGGACAGGTAGCTCAAGCGACTGAACCATGAAAGCTGCGTCCGTAGGAAAAGAGAGATAAAGAGAAGAGATACGGGACTTCCAGTTGAGATTAAAAAAAGCACGAAAAACTGTAGTTTTGAGTTGGGACAATTAGCCAATCACAATGAAATGATAAGTAAAGAGGCACAGAAACAAAGACAACTTCGTTCTACCGTAGCATCATTCATACAGAACATATAACTCCCTCTCTCGAAAATGGCTCTTCTTTACTGCTATCTCAATATAAAAACAATTATCTTGGTATGTTATCGCAAGTCTTATTAACTATTTGTAATTTATGCTTAGTCTAAGATCCCGGCTACATCCGTTAAAATCAACGATATGCTCGCTGCTTATGCGGAATAACCATTTTGCGAAAGAAAATCATGTCGCGTACAAACTGTTAACTTTATGCGTTGAACCAGGGATTGACTATAGATGATGGATACCCTTGCGTTTCTTCACTAATCATTTTATTGCCATCGCTGATTGCTGATACACATGACACCTTATCTAAAGTGTCCTCGCGTTGTTTATAAATGTTCTCAAATTGATTGGTCATTATTTTTTTCACTGTTTGTATCTTCTCCAGTCATGTTACACGAAAACGAGGTTTTCCGAAGCTCCCGATTTAGACAAAGCGGTTCCGATCCACGAAAACTCATGCCACGTGCTGATTATTCAATGCAAAGAATTAAAAACTGACAAACAAAAGCTTGGTTTTATCGAGCAGAGAGATTCATTCCATTGCGATATCTGGTTTGCTTAGCACTTATTCGTTAACCGACACCGTTCCACTTTGACAGCGTAATGTCAAACATGTTTCTACTAGCTTCAAATAAGCCTGAGAGTGTAGCACAAGTTTTATACCCTTTTTGTCTCACCCATGCTGTAACTCACTTATTCCCATTGTCGTACGCCGATTGCTGACATAAGGCAATTTCTACTACAAAAATGGCGGAGCAAAAGAGTGCAACAGTATTTAACAAAGAGCTAGATATGCATTGCATTGTTTTGAATATATCCATTCGTTTCCCTTAGATTCAAGCAACCTTATCGCAGTACTTTGAATGGATTCTCGTTACACGTTCTCAGTCTTGCATATCTTCTTGATATGGCATGATAGAAATGAAACTTAAATTACTCAAAAAGGGTCTTCCTTTCTCCTCCTTTCCTCTTTTCAGTGAATTCGTGATCTGTTTCGGCTCTTTCCCACAGGTATTCACAAAAGTTGCCAATAGAGTCACCTATAAAATCCGTACTGCTAAATGTTACGTAAGGTTGCTGTCATTCTATGAATGAAAACTCTTCACAGTAGTTGCACACAAGAAGACAGTAATCGAGCGTTTTGAAATTGATTAACCGGTTGCCATGTTTGACAAAGGCTAATGATACATCCGACTTGTAGTTTCGGTATGTCCACCTTGAGTTTATTGGCACATAAAGACTGCTAAGGTTAGCGTATTTTCCACTTCCATCGACACGTTTCAGAAGTACAAGATCTTTATCAACAGTAGAATCAGTCATGGAGGAGTCGAACTTCCAAGATAATATTCAAGGTACATTTTAAACACGTTTTGAGTACTTCAAAGACGGTTGGGACTCGTTCGAAAACTTTGAATTGTACCTAAAGAACAAGTAACTAATAGCGTATCGATCGACTAGTGCAGTGTAGATCAAAAAAACGTTTGGATGACATCTAACGAGGAAGTTAGGAACTTTGAATTATAGGCGATAATAATGAATTTTGAAAAGCATTTGCGTCAGCTAAAAATCGCTATTGCTTTGAGGAGCAGTAAATTTCTGCGAAGAGAAGTAGATGGTATTACATGAAATCCCACGTACATTGCATGTTTTCTTTTTTTTTTTTGTGGCGCTTTTCGCTTTACTTCCCCGGTATGTACATTTGACGGAATACGCATGCCGTGTTTTTCGTCCTGCCATTCAGGCTGCATGATCTTTATACCTAAGCGTTTCAACTGTGGTGGTACTTAATGGCTATTACTTAAATAGCTGTCGTCACACTCAGTATCATCTGCTTTCCCAAAAGGTATCATGTCTCATACAGCTTGGATAAGGCCTCTTCTGTGAAGTAACAACAAGTGCAACCATTGCTGATCGGCCTATATCCGGGACAAAGCAGGAGAAAAAGGGACACGTCCCGGTTCTTGTTATTGATGCTGATTGCTCGCCTCATATTCCTCAGAGCCTCCAAGTTTCAACGAGAGAAGCGCTATATCGCTGTGATTAAAAACTCGATTTAGGACACTGGTGCCTCTATGTAGGCGAACAGCATAGTGTCCAATACTATTGCAGTAAGAAGGCTTGGATGTCGTTTGATAGCCTTGAAAAGATTCTGAAGAAGCTGGATGCCATGATGAGAATTAGTGCAAAGAACGCATCTCTTTTCTAACCGATAACGCATCTTCGTGCAAGAATATTCCATATCTCACAAATACTGAAGTACTGTCACTTTCCCAAATATGTCCTCGAAGATACAACCGCGGATCAACGAATTATAAGATACTAAAGCATTGAAGAAGAGGAGGAGATTACGAAGAAAGTAGGGACAGCGATCGGAAGATCCATGGTGAAGGATCAACAGCTAACGACAATGATTTGAAATTATAGGACGAGGACGTCAGGCTGCATGCCGCAATGAGCGAAGCACAGATAATCGAGGAGTTCTTTGATGAAGCGATTCAGATGGTGGCATTGAACTATTAAAAGTGGGGAAGTTTATCCGTCCTTTTGCAGAACAAAGAAAAGCAATCGATATCTTACGAGAGTCCTTGGATAGGCTACTGAAAGGAATCTCGATAAGTTTTTTGGGGTAACTGCAAAAGCTCTCAAAACTGATAGGTATAGCGTATTGCTTGAGAAATTATAAAGCTACCGTTATTTGATAAGAGAATATCTTTGGAAAAAGAGCTTTACCATATAGCGTGAGCTTTGCAATATAGCATCTACCCAATCCTTCCTTCAAAAGAAACTTTATATCGAGATCGTTCTTGTATCAAGTAGATTACATGTAGACTAACGTAACGTCTGCTTCGATAAACAGTATGCCCCCCGCATTCTGCATTTGCTATTTCACCGAGTGATCCATTTTCTCTTTGAGGCGTGTTTCCTACGGACACCGCGTCTCAGCGGGCTGAGAGTTGGGAGCGAATAAGCTCTTTCCTAATTTGTCGAATATCAACCAGAATCGTTCGTGCCGTTGTACTTCTGCCGCCATCCTCATAACTATATCGTAAAAGTATTTGTCCATTAGCATATGCTCGATGTGCTCGCTGCGGATAACTCTTGCCAGACAGACTCTTTTGCCTACTCCTTTAACCGCGCCCTCACGTCAAATTGAATCAAACATCGCTCAATTCCTAGCTTGCCGTTTGCGAATTTGAATGAAATGGCTGCTCTATTCAGATAATGCAGCCATGGTGGGAGAATGTCACCGATTGTTCGCAGCTTTTTGTCACCTACAGGTAAATAATCGCTCACCTCAGCACTATTGTACAACAGCATTCCCGACTATTACCTGGAAGTGAGAAAAACTGTAGATAGTCAGCGGCCCTTTTTCCATAGCAAACAGTCGATTGTGATTTTACTGTCGCTGAGGAACTTGACAATTAAACACAATCCCAACACGCGCAGAGATGTTTGTTTTTATGCATGCGGGGGAGTTGCATAGCCGTATACCTTCTGATTCGCATTATCATGCTTCTTTCTGTTGATGAACGCTTCATGAAACGGTTCGCTCAACGATCAGCTTGAACTTGCGCGGAGATGTGCAGTTACCACCACAATTATACTCAACCGAGTTCCCATTGCTCTAGTTTGCCGTAGCTGCTTGCACTAATCTTTAGCCAATTGAAGCACTATATGTCCTTTGACATTTGTGGCGTGTTTCCACGTAATCTTGCTCACTCCAAGTGGTGGAACAACTCCCAGAAGAAAGAGAAACTGCCCCACTACTTTCCGAACTCAAGATAGAATAAGCTGTGTTCCGATTTGTTTAAAGGATGCTGCTTCTTCAGCGACCTATTTCTGATGAGTCTTCAGAAAAATAAAACGAACATCCATATCTATCTACCCTAGAGATCGTTGTGTTTCCGAATTCCTTAATACAGTAGACAAAGTGTGCATCCTGAATATGCATGTGTCATGTCACGCAAATGAATAGCTATGACTGGTGCAGCTGAATACATGCAGTAAATAATACTGCAGTTGAGTACGTCGTAAACTGTTTCAAAGGATACGAATTGAAGCATGTCAAGCATGGTATTGTTGATCCATACATAGCTTCCCAGAAGCAAGTATCTGTTACCATGCGGCCCACAAGGGCCGGGTATTTGCCTTAACAACTCGGTTATTCGGCATGTTCACGTCCTGCAATTATTTCATGAAGCAATATATGAGGAATTAGATTGTCTACTATGGTTTTTTTTTCAAATATAATGTCGCGTATTAGGAGAATGTACAATACAACATATGCAAAGAGTCAGCAAACCGTGGGGACAATCTACTCCCGAAAATCATGTACTTTGTGCATCAGATAGATACAGACGATCTGGCACCATACATGACGCATGACCAACATAAGTCACTAATGTTATCTGGAGAACCAATGTACGAACGTTGGTATATATGTCATCGAAGTTAAATAGTTATTGCATGATATCTTTAAATGTGTATCGGATCGAATTGACTAGGCTACACATTAAAAACTGCTGCGGTTTAAATTGTACCTTTGATTTCCGCTGCGCACCACAAGAAAAGACGAACCAATCGCCGTCCTATCCACGTTATCGTATTTGATTGAGCGTCATACGTAAGAGGACAAGGAAAAGGTCTCCATTAAGGCGAAGAGAAAAGAATAAGTCCCATAAAAGCTCCTTATTTCGTGTCACCATCCTGTAATTTGGATTCCGATGTGAAGACCACAGAAGTCCTCTTCCTTTTTACAGTTTGATAATTAACTTTGCACTTGTTTAGAACATAGCCTGTGGCAGTTTCTACTGAATCGCAGCAAGAAAATGTCGCCTGATAACAGTTAGGCATGAGCAAATGTATCCATTTGTTACCACTGTGCGACAAAAGTGTCACAAAAACCCCTTCTTGTGTAAACGCAACATAGCACAAGGTATGTGTCGCAAACTGTAACCTTGTTTATCAATAGATCCCAAAATATTGCTTAGCAAGCGAGAAAATTTTTTTTCCAGACTTTGCAATCAGAACGAACAATCGATGCAGGTAATATCTTGCGCCTTCACAAGCGAAGTATGCATGCAGAAGGAAAAAAAAAAGGAAAGAGAAGAATACAGCTGTTGCAGAACTGTAGAAACTGATACTGGACAACAAGAAGGTGAAAAGGTAAGGTTGCATTTTCACGAAGGATGAGTGACTGACAGCAACGGCTACCTGCAGTGCATTCTTTGGAATCTTCCGGGCATCAATACAGACGTCTGAGGAAGAGCCCAATGAGACATAAAGAAAACTTTGCGCAAGTCGCTACATGGTTAAAATCCAACAACAGAAAGCCAATTAAAATTGCTTTTTATGGAAAATTATGTACCATGCCCCTGAATGCAACAAGATGTCAAATGTTTTCGAGGAGCTGATTTGTGAGAGAGTCATTTGTGATGATATTGACTTTTGGAGTATTATTTCCTTCGAAGAGCTTCTCGGAACGATAATGATGCCAATACTAGAAGCAGTCGATCTTGTACTCGCAAGGATGTCCAGCTTTGTTTCTTGTACCCAGATGGGATACGTTTGACCTGTTCTTACTGCAATCAAACTTTCTACATAAAAAGCCATTTTTCATGGGAACAGATGAATGATGTAGCAGCACAGATAACAAGTTTCCACGATGTGCATGTTCTAGCGCCATGGCGTGGCAGCAGCCGATTTCATGGAGCTCCGCCTATCTCTCATGTGTTTGTCTCTGGTAATTCCCCCATATTGTATCGCTTTAAGGCGGCGGACTCCTTAGCAACTTTTAGGCCAAATCAGTCCTCATTTGTATTGAAAGAGGCAAGTATCCGTTCAGAATGTGCTGCCTGAGGAAGAGCTACTTACATAGACCATTGTTTTTCGTATTCTGCCAAAGAAATATTGTACATGGCCAATGCGCTAAAACACATGCGCGGTGATTGCGGAACCGTTTATTGTGCCAATATATTAGATACGCTCCTTGAAAGTTTTGCCGCGATAAAGCGGAGAACCAACACTAAACACTCGAAAGACTTCTTTGGATTTCAGATGGAAGGAACCATACTTCAGGCTAAGTAGCCTAACCTAAACGGCCTTCCCTTGCCCTTGCTGTAGAAGAATATTGATAGCTTTAAATACATACCTACCTTGTGGGTGTTACGAACGCCATCCTGGCAGCCCTCGCGTTCTTAAACTTTAAGCCACATACACGGAGCAATTCGATGGACCCTAGCCTCCCTGGACGGGTTCCTGAAAGCTGAGCCGCATTGGAGGTTAACCATCGCATGGATGCATTAATAGACGCTTTGCGCGTAGTATGAGGTGCATTATTGTCTCTAGTCATATGAAAAATATCCCCTGCTTTCATGTTTTCTTTATGTATGCCAAGACGGTGTTATATGACTGTCCTTTTCAAGAAGTAACACGATGCGGTCGAGAATTTCATTGTCTCTCGCGGCATCTTTCATTCCTGTGCTCAACAGTGTTAGAAGAGGAACTCCCTTTATCTATGATGATGCTGATAGACAATAACATGTCGATAGTGCGATCAGACCCTTAATCTATCATGGACTTTTAGGTTCCGATCAGAATTTTTTTTTTTAATCGCATACTGTCACAGTAACGCTTGGGTAACAGATTGTGACTCAGCCGAAGATTGTACAAAACAATCCTCCTTCATATGGAGATTTTAGTTATCGGACAAACAGTTGAGGTCGGTACAGCGCTATTCCTTATCAAGAAAGCAACGTGACTCTGTCGAAAAAGGTGTGTTTGTACGCTGTCCCTTCTAAAGTAGATGTATTCAATACCTTAAACCCTTTACGTTGGGATTGAGTAACAACTTGTATTACTTCAAATAGACTCTCAAGCTAAAAATAAGAGCTGTCCCTTTTTTCCTGCAACTATGGAATTACCACGGTGTCAAAATAGTTAGGGCTATTTGTCATTATGAGTCTGTCGATCAATAAGGAAAAAGAAACGCGGGAAGCCTAAGCTTTTTTTTATTCTTCTTCCGCGCTTGACTACATAGAAGACCGGACCAACCAAGTAAAAAAGGATCATCAGTGATATACTCCGCTGTTAGTACCGCCAGCGCCACGTTCGGAGGAGGTTCTGGGCATAGAAACTGATCGCTATCCATCCTTAGATTATTCCTGTGACACCCAAGCGATGTTCCAGGCATAGTGTGGAAGCCTTGGCGAAACAAACATTGTCAGTTTTTTCCATTTCTTTAAAAAAAAGTTTTCCGGGGTAATGAGTCACTATAACGCCATTTGCATAACCTTAAAAAAGGACGCGGGAACGTTCGACACAGAACTGTGAGTTTCTGTGGAGACGGCGCATTTGTGTAACAATCGGTGGACAACACATAATCCTGACAAGAGATCGAAAAGGCTTGTTGATTGTTTTTTTTTTTCTAGACTGAATGCGGATCTTAAAACGAGTGATAAACCTAACAGTTATTTTTCCTTCATTTCTTCCACATCCATTTGCTTCTCTCACCCCTCTTTCTCCCTTTCTGCTTACTCTCTCTCATGCCATTAATTACATCTTCCCGTAAATCGGATACCCTCAATGAAAAATTTGAAACAAAGAATTTTTCCATCTACGATACGGAGCAAATATACCTTAATGCCTTTCGCTCCATAGTGCCTGGTAAATTGGATGCTGATACGCTGGAGCTGGTTATCCAAACAACACATTGGTTGATTGCAAACCCAAATGAAGTTGTGGCTGAACATCTATGGCAATGGTCCAAACAACTCAAGGAAGAAGACGAAATACTGCAAGACAATAACGCAATTCGCACTGATGATATCGCTGGCGAATATCGTCGTGCCATCCGCTCAATTATCTATTATTGCCGTGCCGAACTTAGTCAAAATGATGCTGACAGAACAAGATACTACCGCAAATGTGTAGCTTTGTCAACTTCTATCGAGTCACAGTTGCATTTTCAACAACTTGCCCAAGCCGCTCTGGAACGCTCTTTTTTCTCTGCCTCAGCCGACTCGGTAAATTCTCCGTTTCCCAAGAGTAGGACGTCATCTATCTCCAGTGGTGGAGAGTCCTCTTCGACTATGCTATGCTGTGCAAACTGCGGCACCGAAAAACGCGCCATGCCCGTGTGTGCCCGATGTAAAACACAGGCGTATTGTAATATGCGCTGCCTGAAAGCGGACAAGGTCAGGCATGAACAAACTTGTGCAAAGTAAGAAAAGAAAGAACAGAACAGAACAGAAAGAACCATCCCCCCCTTCTCTCCTACTGCATACCACATACTCTTCATTTAAACCATATAACAAATAAATAAAGTGCCAAGCTGTCAATAGAATGAGCAGGCCCACTTATCTCCTATCGTACCATTCGCTCCTTCCAGTTTATCTCCGTTCAAATGGGTTGTCAGTAGATAACGCAAAACAAGGAGAGCTGCATAAATCACTTCGATACTAACATTTTCTTCCTCTGCAGGGACATGCCTCCGTCATTGGAGAAAAAAAAATTATTGTAGATGGATAACGACCAAAGATACCATGATGGAATCCCACTCTTCTTGGTTACAGAACCTCTGAAAACTTCTTATCGTCTAAGAACAAAGGACAACGCGAAAGCGGCCATTCAAAAGAGTAACAAAGCAAAATGCACCCGCACCTATTCGATTGCTGTATATGGAAACATTTGCCTTGTTCAGATAGGAAATGGCTGAAACCTTGTTGATATGGGTACTGCATCTTCGCGTGCTTGATCGTGCTTACCCACAATTCGTACCAATGAAATACACCTGAGATGAGCAGCTGCTCTGGCACACTAAACGGGAACAGATCTTCGTAACCTTTTTTGCCTGAATATATCACCAACGCAAAATCCGCAGCAACCACGTCTAGGAGTAAAGTTCAGTTACAGCATCGATTTTACTGTCAAATGTAACCACCAGGAAAAGAATAGAATGCGTTGTGCTTATTCGCCGTGTTTGCTGCTGAGTTAACACTTGTACCACCGTGATTGTACACATGACATGTTAATTTCTTTCGCATGGTTCTGTCAGTCAGTTTAGCATGCTAAAGGGAATTTGAGTGACAAAAAGTCAACGGTGTACAGAGTTTCCAGAGCAATGTCGTAGCCAATCAAAATCCACGTCGCTGGCCAATTGAAAATGATGCTTGGGGGGCCGACACGAAGGAATATGGACGAATATTCTGATGTTCGTATTCGTTCGCTTATTCGATACAAAATCACTAGGTAATTCAAAGCAAATTGTAGCAAGTAGACTCTTGTTTGCAATACAGGTCAGCAAAACCAAATACAGTGTGAATAAATGCAAGAGTGGACGAACTTGCGTCATAACTGTCAACCATTTTCAGATAGTAGCATTACTCCACTCCAATTTACGATTTGTAATATACTTTGTTACTCTCTCAATGCTATTACAACAAAATTGTTTCCTTCTTAAAAAAGGCCGCCTAGTGGATGTAAAGACAAGTCCTTTGTAGGAATCTTGGATCGTTTCTTGCAAACGTTACTGAATGCACCACGTTGATGATCAGCAGCATGAATGTTTAACAAATGACGACTATTCATTTTCTGTTCGAATAACAAAAATTGTATTCGTATTCATCCGATGACGAACGGATATGAACGAATAAAAAGTGTTTGGATATTATGCCAACTCCTAGGCTTAATGCCGTAAATAAGGATGGGCCATTAGATCATCGTGCGTGATGCGCATCCAAGATAGTATCGTGAGAACACGGTTCGATTGTGTTCACCAAAATAGCCACCTGACCATCTACCAATATGGTGTCCGTCAATAAACCACACCGTTTACCGACTTGTGGATGCATCGTTTATCAAGCTGGGTATTGGTATCTGCTGTCAGGCAGTCACTGAAGATAAGGAGGACCTGTCCAGTCGTTAGTGCGTTCCAATTTGTTATGCACATCTCTGCTGTACGTGTGTGGAACAAGGTATACACATTAAACAGGTGAACAGCGCATACTGAGCGTGTGTATATCGAATCCGAATTAACGTGGGAAGAATGGCTCTAACAGGAAATGATGTGGTTTCTACTAATTTTTTCCCTTGACTTGCGACCTCATTCACTCATATATTAACTGCATACGATCGTTTTCTTTTCCAAACAAGATGGGTTCTTTCTGGACGCAAAGTTTATTTAGAGCAGCATAAAGACGTATCTCAGTAGCCTATCTGCCATGCAGCTATTTCTCTTTCTAAATGCAATCAACTTTTACAGAATAACAGAGACATCCTATAGCTATACTTTTTTTTTCAATAATCATGAGCAAACTGTTTCAAAAATGAAAGACTAGTGCCAGCAGTTCCAAATGCCTCGGCCTGTCGATTACGCATCCTCCTGTATCTTTCTCTGATTTCCGATATGTTCAGGTCTGCTTCATGGATTCTGTACTTCAGTCGCCACTTATCACTGGGATCGTTGAGCTCTACTGGTCCTTCGCAGAGATGGCCATTCACAAACGATTTTGTTGTAAGACAGTAAAAGGTCATATCGTTTGGCTTGCTCATGGTCTGAAAAGAGCTGCCCGGAA
Organism: Saksenaea vasiformis B4078; assembly: GCA_000697055.1. Taxonomy (NCBI): domain Eukaryota; kingdom Fungi; phylum Mucoromycota; class Mucoromycetes; order Mucorales; family Saksenaeaceae; genus Saksenaea; species Saksenaea vasiformis. The sequence goes on along the minus strand of JNDT01002263.1, from coordinate 27,029 downwards.
TTGCTGTAGGGGTCATTGTTTCCTCTTTTTCCTGGAAAGGTTCAACATAGATGTCCATATAGGCATCTGGACTTGTTCTGGTTTGTCGTGCTTCAAATGACAACCTCAAGGACTGCTGTTTGGTAAGGTTTAACGTAATAAAAAGTACCTAATGATCTTACCCTTCTAGGATATTTTGACGTTGCTTTGTCCAACACGTTTTGGAAAAGGATCGTAGCGTATCTAAATGCATCGTCGCCAAATTTACTCGATCCAAATAATCGCGCATCCATCTCTTCTCTGGGTATATACTGGAATCCAAACACCTTACTGGTATTGTGATAGGTCACCATGATACCATCCATGTGTCCAATACGAACTTGGAAGCTGGAATGATGCGTTACATACATGGAACAATATGAAATAGTTAGCAAGTACCTGTACTTTAAAAAGGCAGCTCGTATCATATCGTAATACTCGCGCTCAAACGATCCATAGTATCCGTGCGTGTTTTCCAGCGTATAACCAGTATAATTCTATGCCACCGTTTAGATGGGATTACTGTAGCGCAATTTACCATATAATTGGCCTGATCTAGCCGAATAGGAAGCACTGCCCTTGTTTTAAGATCAAACACGCGGCGAGGTAATCGGTCATCTTGGCAATCCAATTGAGATCTGAACAAAAATTTCCCAATCTTACCGTCTTAGTTAGCGGATTTTATGGCTTGCAGTAAGCTTACCGTTCCATATGCAAATGACTCTGGTTGATTCTTCTCCTCATCAGAAACTCCCATTTCGTCACCCTTGAGGTACCGCGTATACTGTTCTGGCTGCATCGTTAGTATTTTCTCCATCGATCGCCCCTGTTTAAACATCATTAACGATGGTTTCTTTCGCTCATCGCTTGTCTTTTACCAATAGAGACAACACAGTATCATCAGGGATCTCTGCCTTATCGATCTCATCAACGCCACTACTCTTGTCGATATCTACAGCGTACACGCCATCCTTCCAGTGCAAGTTGATGGAAGCAGGCGCGCGGCATCCACGAGTAAAGTTAAGCGGCTGACAGATTTTTCAGTACCCTGCAAACGATTCCACGTCCCTTCAAATACTTTACCTCGTTAGCGAACGCTGTCGATAAGCACGAAGTATCAACAGGTTTAAACTTTGATAGTGCAAAATAAAATTGGGCAAGGCAAGAAGAAACACTTGATGTTGATCCCACGTAACGTGTACTGCTGCTGCGTGCCATTTTTATAAGTTCCTATTGGCGCAGTCGTTAGCCATAAACCTGGCAAAGGAGGTAACATACTTCGTCTTGGGATGGGCTGACGTAGGGTAGTAATGCATCGTAGTTGAAATCAGCAGGCTGGGTGATATCTTCGAGATAGTTCGTGAAATTATAATGGTGAGTGCGAGGGTCTTTAATATAATGAACTCCGGGACTACTCAATAAGTAAGAACAGTAATCGTTCCTTGAATCACCTACTTAAACAATACACGATCCAGATTGTGCGCTAGCTTAGGTATATTCATATGTCTCGATTTTACGATAGCTACATAGATTAATAAGTCTCCATGTCTTTCGGCATGATAAGGATAATGTCTTACGTGTGTAATATAAGCTTCTATCAAGCAGTTCCCAGTCCTCGGTATTCCGATTGACTATTTTACGTAGTCTGGAAACCAGGGAACTCGCACTGACGATAGTAACACCCGGAGCCATTCTCCCTTTAAAAATGTATAAATTTTCTCATTTGTTTTTCTTCCTTTTTCATTCGGGAATTTGCTAAGTGCTTACGCTTTACGTGTCCACGTTTCGGAATTCTTGAGACGTCTTTAGCTTTTATGCGTGGTTTCATTCTGCCAGTCCTCTCCAGAGCCTCTTTAAAGTTTTCTTTGTAATCCTTTTTTCTTTTATCTTTTGTAGCTTCTAACTGTTCCTCAATCGCTTGCTGCCGTTCACGTGTCACATCATCGACTGCTGCAGCATGATCTACCAATCCAGCGTCTTCACGAGTATCTGGATGCGTTTGTTTTATTTCAGGAGTAGCCCCGATAGTCTCGCCATCGGCTGCTACTATTCTTGTACATGAATTCTCATTTTCCTGATTGCTTTCTTCATGGAACTCTTTTACGATCGAAGTCAAAGGACTGTCATTTGTATCCGTTGCATAAGATCGGGGTGAGCACGCGGCACAATGCCGGACCACACTGACTGATGGTTGGTACAAAGAGCGTCCCCCATATAATGAGAGTATCTGTCTCGGCCGCTGTGACCTTATACAAAGTGAAATCGGCCTGAGCATGGTGTATGAAAGCGAAAAAGGTTAAGACGTCGTGGCTTTTTAAATGCCCTTGTGTGTGACTTGCAGCAGCCTGTACCCTTTCCTCGAAAAAAAAACACCTTCATTCCGACCTTCGTCCAGTACACCATGAACACACGCATGGCAAGTCGCGTCTTCCTGCAAGCACGCCATGCCTCTACTGCTGCACAGGCAGCAAAGCCGGAGCAATTTCTTCAGACCATTGTCTTAAGTAACGGTGCCACATATACCGTCCGTACAACCTCCCCCACCAGAGCACACATCCGACTTACCAAAGACACACGTAACCATCCACTGTGGAACCCTGCCATGTTGAAAGAAAGTCTGACGGACGAGAGTGAACAATTGACGAAATTCCAGAAACGTTTCGGTGGTTCTGCCGATTTGGCTGATCTTAGCTGGATTGAATCGGACGAAGCCATGTCTATTTCGATGAAGAAAGCTGTGGCCAGCGGTGGATACAAGAAGGAAAAGGTTAAAGGAAAGAAGAAATAGAAATCAACCTCTGTAACGCTTCCTTTATTTGTACAATACTGTTTTTGGGGACAACTTTGCGCGGTTGGAGACACCTCTTTGAGTTGACGGAGGGCCACTATCTGCGCCTATAATAAATGAATATAGAGTCTAGCATTTTTTACGGTTGAGAGCACTGCTTCGTATGATGCAAAATGGGACAAAGGCGGTCAGGTCAGCACAGAAGCAAACCCAACGCCAGGTGAGCATTCCCTTGCGGAATGATCATATGCGTGCTTCTCTGCGCACGATTAGTTATCGCATCAAAACAAAATGATACTTCTCTGAACGCAAATGTTTCTTCAAAGTCTATTATTCCGATATGCTGGTTTGTAGCGGTATGTGACGTTGGATTGAGGGAAGGCTAGATCTGTGGATAATGAACATCCCGATGTAGAACAAAACTTGTTCTCTAACGTCATCCATCAATGGCAATCACATATAACTGATATTGGGCTTTTCTTTAGTTCACAACCGAATGGGTTACAGCGTCATTTACTGTCAGTGCGAATACATTTATCCTCGAGATAATCAGTAAAATCTAAAGCTGAGGCATTTTTATAAATGATCACTGTGGACAACTTCATTTCTTGACCAGGGCAGACGTTTCCTACTCACCAACCCAAAACAGATTGTAGATACCAAATAAAAAATAAAAATAAAAATAAAAAAGGAAACAATATTTTATGTTAGGTGTGGGCGGTTGAATTCCGTTGAATGTTGAATGATATCGTCAGCACTGGTAATGGATCTACGATATAGGGAATAAGCAACTTAGATTCAAGCATCATTCCTAAGATGTACTCACTTGATACGATCGAGTGGATACTCCTTCTTCAGTAGATTGGCCAGTACCTTTCCAGGTCCAAAACATAGAAATTCCTCGATATCTTGACCCTTGCAGTAATGAATGCTGCGTAACCACTCCACAGTGTCTGTTACTTGTCTCACTAAAAGCTTGGGTATTTCCTCAGGGCTAGAGTACTTTGTATGTTTGAGAAATAGGAACAACCAGCCAGCCTATCTTACCGGTCTCGCTGTCACGTTGGAAATGACTTCTACACAGGGCTGTTCAAATTTGACTGATTTGAGCGCGTCTTCCATGACAAGACCAGCTTCTTTTACTAAACTACAATGGAAAGGCGCCCTAAAAAATGGGAATTTCGAAGTTGAGCGATTAGATGAAGCATCAATACTTACGAAACCGGTAAATCGACTGCCTTGGCAGCAAAACGTTTGGCTTGAAGGATACGGGACGCCTCCTCTACACCCTCACTCGTTCCACTAATAACTACTTGGAACGACTGAAAAAAAAAATTTTTTCACGTAAGCCAGTGAAGTATAGGAAATGTTTAAATCTTACGCTATTGATGTTGGCCAAGTGGACATCTTCGTTTGGTGGCAAATTTTCTTGGATTTCCTTAATAGCCAGCTCGAGATCGTTTAATCTCCCTTTGCGGACTACCAAAGCAACCATTGCGGTTTTCCCCTGTCGATCGGCTACCGCCCGTGTCATGGCCTCACCACGTAGCCGCACCAGACGTACGGCATCCGTCAGAGATAATGACTTGGTAGCTACAAGCGCTGTGTATTCACCTAGTGAATGTCCAAGGACGTAGGTGCAAGCTTTAGCAACATCAAATCCAAACTCAACCTCGAGGACCCGAAGCATCGCGAGAGAGGTCGTGAGGATTGCAGGTTGAGCGTTCTCGGTCAGCTTTAGTTTTTCCTTTTTTTGATGTGAGTTAAAGCATTGAAGAAGAAATAAGCTTACTTGTTGTCCCTCGAATATCAATGCACGAAGTCCGTTTCCCAAGGCTTCGTCAGCTTCGTCAAACACCAGTTTGGCTGAACGAGGATAAAGGTGATAGAGATCTTTGCCCATGCCCACAAACTGCGAACCCTGACCTATGTCGCTCATGTTCATTTTCTTTTCTTTCATGGCGGCATCACCGTGTACGAAGTTTACCTGGAAAGAGGATCGCCCGGTGCGACCGCTCAATGCCAGCAATACTCTAATGTCGCGTCAAAAAAAAAAGTTATAACTTGGTTAACACAAGATCTCAGGACGGGTTTCCTTACCATCCATGTCCGATTGCTTGGAAATACTTTGTAAATCGATCGCAGAGCTGACATGAAAGAGAAGAAACGAAAAGGCGGTCCCTTCATCGCCCATCGTCACTTAACTTTATCTAAATTTGGTTACTTGAGGAAGGCTATCGCATCAGCTGACAGATATCAAATGGAGACCAACGTACTATGTACGCTATATCCAAACATAAGAAAGTTCCACCGTAATTTTCTCTGGCAATGATACAACCAACAAAGGCGGTAAGTAGGCACTATCGTGTACGTAGAGCTTCATTTGCTCGTAGTTGTTATAATCTCTATCATGTGAACAATAAATATTAGTTTGACCACAGGAAATTTCCGAGTATGCTATTGGCTTGCGATGCCTTTTTCTTCCAGTAAATGAAGACGTTCGGGTGCATTTTCATCAATTAGAATCATTGATATTGACAAGCAATATCGATTGGTTTTTATTGTGCCGAAACATATCATGATTCATTTCGGAAACGATAACAAGTCGGTGATGCAGCTTCGAGCAACTCCTGGAAACATCTGTACTACAATCTCTTATTTCTCTGATATCAACGAACCTTTTTCGTTAAACGAGTCGTGTTGCTTGTTGTCCATAAGGAAGTTTGTTGTAGAATATACACCTATCTGTTGCTTGGGTACTATCATAACCACGTTTACTAAAGATACAATGAGGCCTCCCAGTTTGCAAAATGAGTAAGTGAAACTCAGCAATCATGCAAGCAAAAATAAAAGCTAACTTCGTTTGTTAAATTCGAGCGATTTCTCCTTCGTTAGCGTCCACAAACAATGACCTCATAAACGTATGATAAGAGACACCGCGGGTCACCTTGGTCGAACTAGCTTAGTTGATCCCATGACGTAGAAAGAAGCAGGTTGTTCGGTGCCCTTAAACCTGGCGAGTGCGTCCAGAATATTACAGTCGATGCTGTCGGGATGTCCTTCAGTCCCCGTGGTCGATCCCTCACTGCTTTCCGGTCCTCATTCTTACTAAAACAATTCAGACGTTCCATACACTCTCGTATTTCACTCGAGAAGGATTAGAAGTCGTCACTAGTATGTTGCAACACCATAGAATTTGTACTGATACACTGCTTATTGAGTTACTTCTTACGCTACTAAGTAAATCTTGCTTCTCTGAAAAGCCAATTTTGCGCTAAAGAAGAATTGAATATGTAGTTATTAGTACATCAGTTTTACGTCAAAAGATTGGTAGTGTGGCGTACCTAACACAACCCCCGTTGCTGGTCGCTCACCCTTAGATGTGGTTGGCTTCCGCAAAGCCGCGCCTGATTGGCTTGTTTATTCTCAGAAATAAAAGGAAATTTCTCTCCTCTCCCTCCACCTTAGCCTTCTCAAAGCCGCGCATTCGCAGCTTATGAATAATGACTTTACCGAAGAACAATTCCAGGAACTCCTGGAACTGGCCAAATCCTGGAAGCTCGAGCAAAAACAAAGAGATACATCTGAAGTTTATCCTCTACTGGCCGAAATTCAGGCTGACTTGGAGGAACTGGGGGAAACACCACCAGCGAGGTCAAACGCTTTCAGAGAGCCCTTCTCCGCTACGATGGAGGGAGCCGGACCAAGTCTGGTGCTATCAACCCCCCGTTCGTGGCAAGGCTTAAACGCAACACGTTTGAAAGTTACCAAGTTATCGTGCAGCGCTACAAGGATGCAGATAGACTGCGAGCATCTGGAAGAGCCGTCACAGAACTTTATGAAGAACACAGCGTACTTCTCGAAGGCGACGCCACTGACATTCAGGCCCGCACCAGAAATCTCACCGAGAAGGTTAGATAGCTGGCAATCTTTGGCTACGCCAGTGCCAGAGTCATGGACCGAGAAACCAAGAATCTCACAGCAAAGGCACTCCGTCTTACTGAGTACATGGAGCCCGAAGACGGGGATAAGGCGTTGGCTTTCTCCGAAGAAGACGTCCATCAAATCAGGCAGCAATGGCATCAAGACCAGCTCATCCGAGGAGCTGTGGGACAACGACGCCAGAATGGCTATCGAGGAGGAAGACGGTCGCAATATGCTTCACGATCATTCACCAAATGGGATTTTGGCAGAGGGGGAACGAGGCCCCCGTCAAAAGCTGCACAGGACCGATCTGAACCAAACCCACAATAACTTCATCCTCGTTACAGGTCAAGGAAACACCGTTGACATCCAATCCAGCATACAGTATCCCAGCAGACGGTATCCTTCCAGGGGGCCGACTCCAGAAATTCGTGACACAATGGAAGAAGACAATATTACGCAAATCGCCCATATCAGTTCTAGAACAAGGATATCAGGTGCAGTGGAGTTCCCACCCGGTTCCGTGGAACACCCGCAGCCGATCGCTATCACCAACAGAGCAGGAAGCAGTGGACCAAGCAGTACATCAATGGCGGATGTCCAGAAGTTTTGTAGATATGAGATTGTTTTCCGGATCAAAAGATGACGAATAAATATGCAACGTTTGAGCGGCCGCCGATGTTCCAAGAAATATGATTGATTGAAATGATCGCCGCTGTACGATAGCATAAACGCTTCTAAAGAGGACGCACTCATTTTATTTAGAAGGGGTCGTTTGAAAGAAATGACGTGTGATGTGCGAACACGCAGCATTTACTAAACTTTCGGACGTTCCGATGAGACACGACCATCCTCCATACCTTTTTCCTGGGTTACGTGGATCAACCAACACAACGCATCTCAATCAGGCCTCCTACCACCGCCGGTTGGATACGAACGGTAATGAACTCGGCGGGCATAGACACGACCAGGTATAAACCACATTCAGTGAGAGCGGCATCTGCAACAAAGGCGGTGATGCAAGGCGTATCGATTCAGACGGTAAAGTCACACGCTAACTGGAATCTGAAGGCTGACACCCTCGAACGATATTATCTTCGACCAGCAAGACAACATGCACGAGGCACAGCTATCACCACCGCAACCTTTTCGCCACTTACGGAGAACATAACCACATCTGAGGGTGAGCGACCAGCAACGGGGTTTGTGTTAGGTACGCCACACAATCATCCAGTTGGTGGGAGCGAGCCTGAAGATGTGGTTGGCTCCCAGCCCAGGTTTAGACGATACTTTGACTCGCAGCAGTTTCAATTTTTATTTCAGTAGGTTATTTTCTTCACACGATTCTATGTTTCCAAGCAGTATCTTTTCTTATATATTTTATTCCTATGTTTTATTTCCCTCCCCTAGATCCAGTACCGAAAAGATCCACTACGGCTTCTCGAAGGCTAAGGTGAAGGGAGAGGAGAGAAGTTTCCTTTTATTTTATTTCTGAGAATAAACAAGCCAATCAGGCGCGGCTTTGTGGAAGCCAACCACATTTTCAGGCTCGCTCCCACCAACTGGATGATCAGCTTGTATGAACTTGGTCCTCAGAGGACGCAAAATTGACTCGATCAGCACAAAAAATAATTCATGGCTAGTAAATGAGAGATGCTTTGATATCTTCTACTTAAACCCCCAAAGGGGTAATCCCGCGATTACCCGAGGACCCGACCCCGCACTGAAAGCGGTGGGGAATGGTGGAGGGAGGGATCCGCTTCTGTGAATGGCCGATGGTAACGGTCCGCAGAGGACTTGAAGCGATCAAACGTTTGGCAATCTATCACGAAAAATGAGCGATGCTGAGTACTGTATAACAACACTTATTTACTTGAATGGTGAACAAAGTTACACACACGGCCAAGATGGTTCGGGACAGAGGGCATGCAGCCTAAATAACAGACAGAAACCATGAATAAACTTGTAGGTGTAATGGATCGACACCCTTACCGGGGATGTTAAGAATAAACAGAGCCGAAGAATAAACAAAATATTCATGCCTCTCTTTAACTACGGATTATTCCGGCATGACCTCATCGTGAAGCATTTCTACGTCTTACGACAAGGCATAGGGAAACCTGTCACTAATGCAATGAATCATCTCAACGTTAAAGGGACGTACTGTTTTCGGTGGAACATATTCTTTCTTCAGACATTTTTTCGGTTTCCAATAGGACAGTGAGAAATCCATCACTGCAAACATGAACTACTCTAATGCAAACTGCAGTTATCCAGTCGTGAACTTTCATTGCATGAACGTGAAGATCCCCACTTCAAAACGCAGACTTCATCTTGAAGTAACGCCGAATAGTTTCAAATAGACGCAAAATCATAGGAAAAATCCTGTAAGTTTACCCCTGTGGATGCGAGTTGCTCTTTGTCGGAATAAAAGATTACTAACGGCTAATCGCCTTGATACACTGGAGCGATATTTACTGATTAAGGATCTGGTTGTAGCAGATAATCGTCTGGAACAGATTCCGTACAAGCTAAACCTAAGACGGGACACATAATTCTCCCGAATGTAGTAAATAGTACCTTATCTGGGATATCCGGAGGAACGTCCAGAGCTGAAGACCAAAAATCCAAGCTTCGTCTTGGATCCGGGGCCTTTTTGGGTGGAAACCATGTTCTTAGTTCAAGGCACCCTACGTGTTCCGATAGGAGGTTAGGCATACTATATCGTCCAGTCCCAAGACTGTCTATTGCATAAATGTAAGAAAAATATTTCCCTGCGCAAGATTCATCTGAAATGATCTAGAATTCATGCAACTTTTGTTTCTAATGCGGAAATAGTTACTACCTGCCACTTCTCATGCACTGTTGGAACGTTTCATAAGTCAGCAATCTACTATTACAGCTGTATCAAACTTTCTTTCTCTTCTCTGTCATCCTTTACACTGTCGAGAAATAGAGATTGTCTTGTTCATTTTATATTGATTAGAATGGAGTTACTTTTCTAAATTAGCATGCTTTTCAAATTTGGAGCCGCAGTTCACAATATATATATACTTTTTGCTTGCATGCACAGTAATGTTAACCTTTGGTTATACAGGGACTTGAGCGACTAGTATCTTGCAAGGCCGATATCGACGAGTATCATTAGTAACGTTATACTGATTCGTAATGACTCGCTATCAAGTTATCTTTCCTTTTCTACCCGTCAGCTCTGCAAAGGTAAAGACATGGCAAAACATGATGAAGAAAGGAATGTTACGTAACCTCTGGGAGAGAGTTTATTGCAAGGAATTCATTCGGTTGATCTTCAAGCTTGCTATGTGAGCCCCGCGTATACCAGGTGATATAGAAGACGCCCCTAGAAAGGTCGCATCCTTGTTGTATAGTACAGAGCGTGATTGATAATGTCTGATAGTAGGAAAGTCCACCTTTCTCGTGTGTCACTATGAAGACGGCTTGAATCATCGACAGTCCACCATTGATTATGCGCCCGTCGTGATATATTTGGCTGGCAGGCTGTTGGTATGTCTATTGATATTTGCGAGTAAATTTATCGGAGAAATGCAGTATCAATTAAGGAGTATCAAGGGAAGAATGCATAGAGAAGTGGAAACACTTGTGTCTGGTACCTTGTTTCTTTGTCCCCCACGATTGATCCTGAATGAAGTCTCCACATAGAGCGAGGCAGACACTAGCGAGCAATCTCTTTAATCAAGAAGTAGTGGATGTATCGATATAACAGGTCTAGAGGAGGTATACCTTATTACTGTTGTGAAACTACAGTAAAAAAGATATGACTTGCTACTTGTTTACTAAGTATATCTATTTCGATGCTTGATTGCATGGCAGAAATATGAGCATTCTTTGTATTACCCATACAATACTACTGTTTCCCAATTCCACGAGGGAGATGTTCCATTTTCAGGTGTTTCCGTCGATGATCCCGTTATCTTCCCAGAAGAATTCGACAATTATTATATCATTAACCTCTTACGCAATTTTATACAAGGACTTCTTGGCAAAGGAGGCATCGTAACAAACCTTATATTGGAAATTTAGGTCCCTACGCACGCCGCATGACATGCAAGTTGTCATCGTCCTATTAAATCCTACTCGCAAGAGATTTTAAGATATCAAACCAGTTTCAAGTGTGGTTTCTAGAGATAAAGCGGTGTAGGTCGAAAAGAAGCCACTGATGGCAATAATCTCCTGCCAGACGACGAATCTCTACGAAACTGTCCAATCAGATAGCGATATTGGGCGCTATTGCCATTTTCAACGCGAGAGCGTAGGTTGCACCGGCGGATAGCCATCAGCTGATTGAAAAGCCCGACTCGAATAGAGTGGCAAAGTTTACCATACCTGCAGTTGTTGGTCATAGCAACTATTGCACCTATATTTTCCTAAGATTCGGCCTGCATCCACTGACAATGGGAGTTGCATTAAGGGGAATGTATCCGTAGTGTAACGTAATATATAATAATCTGCACGTGTCAAGACCATGAGTGGAAAGGGACCTTCTTTTCCAGAAAGTGATATCGCACTTTGTCAAAAATCAAGTTCGACTTTTCGAAAATAGGCGTGCTGTGGGTTATCTGGCCGAGACTCATTCAACTGCTGGGTGGCAGCTTCACAATTTGGGGCTTGAAGCCTCGAAAGGCACTATTTTACGATTCCGTGAAATCAAAGAGCCACTCGGTTGAGTTTGCAAGGTGGAAAAAAGAGACAGCACAGCTTAATGATTCCCGCTTTCCATGTGGATATGAAGAACAGCATATTCTAGTCAAAGATCTGAGTATAATCTCCACTTTAGTTTTGATAAACTGCGGCAAAAAGGCTACAAGTTAAAAAAAAAAAAGGGTCCATGACAAGGTATCCAGTTTCTATAACAAGTGAGATAGCTATCTGTGGATGAAGGCGACGTCCTAAAATGCTATTTTTGAATATTCTAGCAGCCATCTAGCTCGGGGTTAAAACATATATCTTGGCGTGTGCGGTTATGGATACGTACAATACCACTTTACGGAAGAGTCACGAGCTCCTGCACTACACAGTTCAGTACCGATTTTTTAAGTCAAATGACGTTTAACATTTCAGTAAAGATGTAATTTGATTTAGCAGCATTCAATGTAGAATGAAACAGCAATGGTAAAGCATGTATGAACAGATAACAATTCAGCAAGACAATGAGGTCCATAACCATAATCTCTGACAAGCGGTCAATCGTTGGAAACACCGAGTGGTAAAATATGCGACAGCAAATTCTCCAAGGTAGCACTACAAGTTTGCTAACGGACAGGTGTTTTATGCTATATGCGATATGTCACAGAATGTGGTGAGTCGTGATAATGAGACTTGTTGGGTATTTGTGGAAAGTCGGACGCTAGTATGGCTGTGGAAGAATGTCCATTGCTGGCAGCTGTGCTACTTTCCCAAAGTCCTTCATCCGGTTGTGAGTATAGCATTCCTGTTTGTTGATCCATAGATTCAGGCGACCCGCTCGCCATGTGAGAAGGATATTCGGGATCGTCATGAATAGGCAGTCGGATAGTGTCGTCCGATCTATACGCACGCACAGACTTTGTCGGATCCTGAAGATGAGAATGAGATAGTGTGGATGCGTCTCGTCGTCTCTTGGGAGTGACAATGTATGCAGTGATGATCAATGTAGTCCAAAGAATACATGTCATCAGCGCACAGAACCATGTACCATCCGTCAACAGACACCTGCGCAACGCGTGAACAGGGGATTTGCAATTACGAGAGGACTAAGATTACAGATAATAGGCTAGATAGTATTTTCATACCTTTGGTAAAGTAATGGATAGAACATATCGTGATCCGCATCTAATATGTTGCAGTAACTAATAAAACCTTTCGCTGGTTGGGTAAACTGTACGAGTCCATAGGTCCACGGTTCCTGCCCGCCAAGAAATGTAATGGTAAAGAGTGTCACAGATAATGGAACGATATTGACCAGACCAATCACTTTGTCTCCTTGAAGTAGGTGCGCTCGTTCGGAACAGCATGCATGCATTGAGATTGCCGACGCACTAAGGACGGATAAACCCAACGACACGTACCATATAAAGTACTACAGAAAGGAATTGATTCTTTCCCGTACACAATGCTATATAGATTTACCTGCCAATGACCTGCGTGAAACCAGTCCGGAATACCTGTCTATTTAACTCAGGATTTGTTTTTCCTGATCATTTTCGCGTTTATACCTTTTGTTGATATACTGATAGCAGTACACATTGCACAACATGGCATGTGAGAGCACCAAAGCTGAATACCAAGATGGAAAAGCGAAGTGTGTTTGCGAATGTAAGTACTCGCATAGGCATCAAAGATTAGGAACGAGAGAAGAAAGGATCTTTGCGGTGGGGTTTAATCTGCTAAATATCACATCCAAAAAAATAATAATTAATAACAAGGAGAGATCACACGAAAGAAATGTTTGATGGAGCCCGTTAAAAAAAGCTGCTGATTCTTTTTGGTCTTTGCTGCCCTCCACAGTCTGCTTAGCTACCTCCTTTCCCGTTCACAGGGACAAGCGGATTATTAAAACCCGTTCCTGCCCTAATATTTTCTTTACTTTTACTCACTCTATCTTTCATATTTAGCTCACTTACTCTGTGCATCAATGCTTTGCTTTCTTAACATCGTTGCTTCTTCAATCACATATAATCTAGACGTACTTTCTACAAAACATGCATAACCAATACTCCAAGAATGCGCGAATGCCTATAAAACGAATAGCTGCACCTGGTTACCCTCTTCGAATATAAATAATAGACATGCTCCTAATTTGTGATGTGACACTACCAAGACAACAATCCATTTTCTCGATCTTCCAATAAGACTCGAGAAATCCAAAATTGATAGCCACAGCTGACAGAAAAAGATAAAATAAGATTAAAAAGAGAAAGAGAAAGAGTTTTACATTAGGGCCATACAGAATGAATGCAGAGAGGAACCCACCTTGTGTGCATCCTCTATTAGAGATACGTTGGGGAATGCCAGAACGACCGACATGTGCTGCACCATGGAAACCGTTCCAATGACGTTTGATATCATTTTTACTTGGGCCCAGTCAGCTGTAAGGTGGGATGCAGAAAAAATAAAAATAAAAAATTTCAATGTCGAAGGTATGTGTAGTGCAGGCGTTCTAGGCAGGGCAGATCATCCGATTCCAAACGATTATCTTTTTGTTTTTTGGTTCCTGCATGAGCATGATCCTTTGTATTTCCTCTTTGATGGGTGCCGGTTTATCTTGTGACAGAAACTTACACCACAACGTCTTCAACCAAATAACGAGGCGTATTAAGTGTTGTCGTAACGATGGAAGTACCTGTAGGTACTGATTAATTTACTTGCATTGACAGGAGCAAAACAATTTCTAGCTGTTGTCAACTTCTTCGCATAGTATGAAATCAGATGAATACGCCGTTTTATCTATGATGCGCGAAGATCGCGTTTTACGAAATTTAATGCCCAATGTGATGTTTCCCCTTACCCCATTCTTTCAACGCGAATTGGAAATTGGTACACCATATAAAGTATAATTTCTTGGCATTCTTTCGTTCTGCCTAGCCTTCTAACTTTAGAAAATAACAACGCTTTCACATCCGCTGTGTTTAGACATAAATGAATGTAAACCATTTTTTATCTGCATGAAGATTATCAGAGTTTTCGTACTTGCATGACCTCTCTCCCCTTTTCGAAAATTCTAAGCTGAAATAGCACATACCAACCCTTCATCATAACCAATTGTCTCGACGGATGGCTTGGATTGATGCTTTTTTATTGTCAGGATTTAAAATGTTGATATGAATGTGCTCCTCGTCATGCTAGCTTTTCATCCTCTAGTTAACACAGTAAAAATTATCACTGTCAGATGTTGAAATAAATCAACAAGAACGATAGCTTTTGCTTTGAAAGTTACCACCACGGTTCGCCTATATCTTAAATTCTTAAGGCCGCCTTTCATCGAGACATCAGTATATATATATATATATATATATACAATTTATCGTGTATTGATGAAAACTGTGTCTAAGGATCTGCGCACTATCTGTCTATAATAGTTATCTCTTTTGGGGGTTGCCATGTCGCTATATTGGAACGTAACAATAAAAATACTTTTTCGACGTTCCGATGGGATCTGCTAGATCGTGTCGATCATGACATTTCGCTTGTGTAATCTTTTTCGAAAAAATACATGTGCTTATAGCGACAGAATAGTCTTATAAAAATAAAACATTGCAGCTGCGGCCAGTCTCGGAACGTTCCGGGGAATCCGATATCGCTGCTTACCCCTTTCTTCCCATGTCGTCAACCGTGTCACCCGTCAACTATACCTAAAATAAAATAAGAGACACGCCAATACTTATATCTCGATAGAATGTGAATTGGTACCTCTCCCGATACAGTATTTCACATCTTCATTACTCAATCTCAGAAATCATCATTTCAGATGTGAGATTATCTCTGAAGCATATGCTTACGATCTTGGAATAAGAGACAAGATAGCTGAGTACCAATCGTGTAGCATTTAACAATTTTAACCTTTCAATCCACTACGGGATGGCAGATAATCTTAATTAAGGATACAAGAATCACTATAAGGAATCTGGCTCTAGCAGGTTCCTGCAATTCGTCATTTCCTATCTGATCTTCCATGAGCTGTATTCCTATAAGCAAAACGTAGTTAGATACGGACTAATGGCTCGGTAAACCTCAACGCCTTCGACGTGAGATTGACTGAGTGCTTTTACTTCGAAATGATCATTAGCCAGGGACAGACCTCCCATAGTGGACAGTAGCAGGAAAAATTGACTTTGCCGCTATCCCCAAAATTCGCAGACAAAAAACACAAATGTTTGCAGTTTCCATCACGACTGACAATGTTGAATACCACATCCATTGCGTGGGTCACAACAGATGCTGCCTGAGCGCGTTTAAGCACCGCAAGTATAAAGAGATACACTTGGATATCTTCCTAGTATGCGATTTCCAGACATATGATTATCTGCTTGATGCGAAAAAATGAAATTCCTTTTGAAGAGTAGCTTTGTGAAAGCATATATGGATATCTTCACTCGTCCACGTTGCATTAAAACTCCTCATTCGAAAGAGTTTTGCTCTTCAACTTTCACCATCCAAATAGGCTACCTTGGCTTGGTCTTCTCTGTACGCGTTCGGCAATGCATCTAGATTATATAACCATATTGTCCAGCTATGACAACTCCATGATAGTTTGGATATACAAGTCACTCAGAGTCGAGAATGACAATGATTCTTCAACCTAGTACGCCCAATGATGATGAACTGATCTGTGATCCATCAAGGTTACTATCGATTCTTACCCTCCAATCTCTAGGAGCCAATCAGGTTTTTATGACAAAGCTTGAACAGCGAGACAGGATCCAGATAGTTCAGCGAAAGAGAAATTGACACGGACCGTGGTGATATCGATGAGCATAACGACTGACACTGTGTGATAATGCAGTGTCATATTAAACTTTAAGCTCAAAGCTTCATTTGCTTGCTTCTCCATACAGAGGACCACAAGTAGTATGAGATTTGATGTAGCGTGCATGCAACTTAAAGCTGCATGCGTAAAACGTCAACGTCAGCGCCAGACACCGATTGGATATATTAATCAGCTATGGTCGCTGTTCATCAAGAGCAAACTAGGGAGACACATACGTGCAGCCATACATTAAGCAAGGCAATACCATTGGAAAGGAGAGAGTATCAAGAACCGGCTACAGAAGCTATTCAAAGTCTCCACTTCCATGTACACACGAAACGACGTGCCTCCTTGTGCAAAGGACGCGAGTTATAATGAAATCGACCACGAAAATTCATGAAATGTATGGAACTCCTTTGCGCCAATGTTTATTTAAACCTCAATTCAATAAACAATACTCAATTTAGGCCTTGCCAGCGACGCGGAAATAGTTCTCCAAGGAACCCTTCTCGGGAACGAACTTGACGTAGCAACCATCGGGTCTGAGCTTGCCGGCGCTGCGAGCTTCGATGTATTGCTCACGGGTAAGAGGAGTGAAACCCCACTTGTTGGAGATGATGATCTTCTGCTGACCAGGGAACTTGTACTTGCAGCGTCTCAAGGCTTCGATAACAACAGCCTTGTTGGAGTCCTTGGTACGAACAGAGAAGATGATCTGACCAATGTTCACACGGGCAACGAGACCGTTGGGCTTGCCGAAAGCACCACGCATACCGGTTTGCAATCTATCGGCACCGGCACACGACAACATTTTGTTGATACGGGTGACGTGGAAGGGATGGACACGGACACGCAAATGGAAGGAATCCTTGCCGGAAGTCTTGGCAATGTACTTGTTAGCACAGATACGGCCAGCTTCAAGAGCTTCAGCAGAGAGCTGTTCGTATTCGTTGGAGACCAAGTGGACGCAAAGAGGGAAATCGTCAACATGTGCCTTCTTGCGACCCAAATCGTAGATTCTGATCTTGGCATCGGGGACACCACGACAGTATCTGCTCTTGGGATAGGGCTTGTTTTTGCAGTAACGGTAGCAACGAGCAGGACGGCGACCCATGATGGACTAACAAAATCACGTATTACTAATCATCGTTCTTCTCTTGGAAAAGAAAAAATTAAAAAAAAAAGAACAAAAAGAGGAAAGAATAGTGATGCGGTTGTCTCGTCTGCCGTTAACTAGCTGGCTAATGATGCAATTGTTGCAGCTGCTGCATTATCTGCTGACATGAGTTTGGTAGCGTCGCATACTACTTTCTGCCTCCGGTGGTGTGCTTCTACATCATCCACCTTCATCTCCAATCCATCCATCCGCTCACTGATCCTCCAAAAAAATGCTGATTCCATAGAAACGAAAGAAAACAAAAAAGCTGCGATGTGCTGTATGCATACCTATTCGAGTGAGAGTGGAAGAGGCACTTCGTGTCTGTCCTTGCCCTTTCACCCTTCGGTGCTTCCTAACAATTGTACGGGCTGTTCGGTGTCCGGTCTTCGGACACTTGAGTTATATCTCATGCCGACTTTACTATCCAATCATTTCGAGAATTCAAATTCCGGAGAGACCGGACAGCTGCTTAGGCTATCCGGAGGGAGAGTGGATATGCCTTCCACTTGGGAGAATCTCGTACAGTCTCTTTCATCACCTCACTGTACGTATCAATAGAGATTAGGTGGAGGCGAGCGACATGGAGAGAAAGGAGAGAATAAGAACTCGAATGGATGTGATGGATACAAAGATTGATTGGCCCAAAGACGTTTACAAAAGAACCTACGCTGACTTTATCTCTTTGAGCAGAAGGCACAAATATGCTTGTTTCTAAGCAGAACAGAAAGCTCATTTACGAGACTCTTTTCAAGGGTACGCGCCATTCCATTATTTTCGAAATGGACCTGCAAACACGAATTCCATTGTTTTCTATTTTTCTGACAGCGGCATTGTAGACGGTGCTTTGGTTGCTGCCAAGGACTTCAATGCTCCTAAGCATTCCGAAATTGATGTGCCCAACCTTGAAGTCATCAAGGTCATGCAGTCTTTGACTTCCAAGGGCCTTGTCAAGACCCAGTTCTCGTGGCAGTACTACTACTACACTCTCACTGACCAGGGCATTGACTATCTCCGCGAATGTACGTATAAAGGAGAAAAGGGAGACCAACGTCATTAACAAACGTGCAACAGATCTTCATTTGCCCCAGGAAATTGTTCCTGCTACCATGAAGAAGGCCGTTCGCCCTGCTGCCCCCCGTCGTGCTTGTAAGTTTTTTTTCTTTTTCTGGATTCAATTTTGTACGACATATCTCATCCATTATTTTTAGTCGGTGAAGGTCGTGAGGGTCCTCGTGGCCCACGTGGCGATCGCGATGACTACAGACGCAAGGAGGGTGCCTCTGGTGACTTCAAGCCTGAATTCCGAGGCGGTTTTGGTAAGCGACTCTTGAATGAAAGGCGTAAGGAGTACGGAAAGAAACTGACACCATGATGATCGTGTAGGACGCGGTCGCCGCGACTAGATTCTCCCTTCTATTTCCTTCTTGTCACACAACGTCCAAAATATATTCTTTGTTGAAATCAAAACAGACGATACAACAAGATACGTGTATTTATTTGCCTATCTTCTGTGTACAGTAGTGATGGACAACACATTCTTCTCTCCTTTGCAACGGGATTAGGTGCAAAGTAACCACCGTCTCCCTAATCCCCCATATTTTTAGACGACAGTGAACAGAATGGGCATTTAAGGGGTTAAAAAAAAGTGTGATGCGCTCTAAAATATCAGCAGATGCTTGATTGAGCACGGGGCATGCCTGAGATTACTGCTTTTGAGCATCACATATCGGAAGCACAATTGGGTTGTTGCTTTTTTTTTTCTCGTCAGAGATGTTTCCGAAATATAAGATGCTTTTTGTCTGTCTTTAATACGCAGCCCCTTTTTCTTTCTCTCTTATTACTTTCCTTTCCTTATTGTAACTCATGAGCGTGCAGGCCACCGTGGCACTTTTCAATAAGAGGTCCAGCATTGGCAGCATCATCAACTTAACCACTCCAAAGCGACATAGTCGAAAGACTGACCGTATACGAAGCAAACATATTTTCCCAAAAGATCCATCAAGTGGCGATGAAGTGACATCCAATGTTTCCCGCTATGCTGATCAACAGTCTTGTCGAGCATCTGTCAATCGCGCGTGCTGCAACCCTTATGTCAGCACGTCAGAACGCAATTGCGTGTCATCCAACAGCAATAACAAGCAGCAGCTACAGCAAAACTTAACACTAGACACTATTGTAAACGAACTCGTGGAAATGTACCAAGCATCACTCGATCAGTGCTCTGCAGCAGAGAGCCGTGCCCGACCCCTAGAAGCACAATTAGCGGCGTCTTTACAGGCCAAAGACTACTTAGCACAAAAGTTGCAACAGGTTTCAGGAGAGCGTGACAACTTGCAGAGGCAACTGTCGATGTATCGCCACGACCAGATCGATACTCCGACCTCTCCTGAACTTCACCCTTATTCTGACTTCTTTTCGACAGCCGCATCACAACAACAACAAACTCTACCTAAGCGGAGAAATACGTTGGCTTCACCTGTAGCCGTTGAACAGTCGCAGCATACTGATATCAACGTTCCAGATAATCGAGCAGAATTGGAAAAGCAATTGAAGGAATATATGATCACGTGTGAACGCGAATCACAGAAATTAGTACAAACCTATATCGGTGAACTGGAGTCACAACGCGTGGAAAAACGCATGTTGCAGGATGTGGTACACAAACAAGACAAGCTGATTCGTGTGCTGGAGTCGATGCTGAAAACGCCTAAACAACCATGCAGCGACGTATCACGAACGTGCTCGGCTAAGAAAAGAAAGGCCTTCTCAGTCAATGCAAGTGACGAGTTGTTGAAGGCGCAGGTCGAACTTCAGCGGATCGAACTTGAAGATAAACAACAGCTGTTGTCCATGTTATTACATGAACGAGAGGAATTAATGAAGAAAGTTAATCAAAAAAAGACACAACCCAACCAACCACCGGCATCGACGCGTCCAGAATTAAGGAGGAAGCGAAGCTTATCACATCCTCTTGGGCGGTCGTCGATTGAAATTTTGGCCACAATTGCCATGCCTCCTCCTAAAACGAACGACAAAAGGAGCATTACTCCACCTACAGGACCTCCACGAGAACCTTTACCTCCGCTACCTGTCCGTCGATCAACGCCTGCAGTTCCGGACATGTCCTACACCACTACCCCTTCATCATCATTCACGTCCTTGGCGTCCACCGATCTCGACAGTGAGAACCAATCAAACAGGATTTGTTATAAAAGACACTCTGAACCTCAGGGCATTACATCGGAACCATCCAATGCGACGGAAAAATCTTGGAAATGCACAGGAAGCATCCAAAGAAGAAGCACGAGAAAGTTTTGGAAAGGCTGGAAGCATATGTTTGGATCGTTTTAGGAAACATCATTCAATGTACATATACATTCACCGTAATTATTTTCATTCAGTTCCTGGAAAGAACATCTTGTGAAAAATATAGAGAAAAAAAAATACATATAACTTTTGCTTCAGTCAACGATGAACTTCGATGAAGTGTCACACTCACCCTTCCTCTGTCTTCCATTTGGTAGATACTGCTCTGCGTGTAACATTTACATGCATCATCCTCTCTTGTCAGGGGAATATGGGGCACTAGTCAAAACTTTGCTAATAGGGTCGATCTTTTTAGTCATCTCTTCCACCTGTTTCCTTTGGGTATTGATCTTTTTATCCATTGTGTGCGCACGGGCTTGAAGCACTTGCAGCTCGTTCGTGATAAGGTTCAAGTTCCGGTTCATTTCATCCTCCATTGCCTGATCTTCCGCGTTTTCTTCAAAGTCATAACGTTCTTTATTCACGTCCAACTGATCATCGCATAAATCATCAGCTTCTTTGGACTTCTGCTGCATATTATCAAGGGATGTGGGTAAATCGTGCTGATGAATGTCTTGGCTGACTGCTTCAGATCTCTGCTTAGCTTCCTTTTTCTGACTGAATGGGTTCCATGGGAAGTGGGCAGACCAACTTGAGTGTTTTGGCTCTTGAAGTAGAGAAAATACTCTCTCTGCTTGAATCTTGGACCGATTGAGATTGTGATCCACATTGACGATTTGATCTACCATTATGTTCAGTCATTGCATAAACCAATGCCAGTTCCTGTTGTTACTTGATTGCTCCTTCAGCAAGGCCATTGTATTTGTAGCTGTCTCCTTTGACTCATGAAGTTTTTGCAGCATGTTTCGTGTGCTCTCCAAGGATGCTTTTCTGGTTTTATGTATATGCTCTTTTAACCTATCCGATTCTTTCGGAGTATCCTCTTGCCCTTGGGTATTATAGATCAGCTTTTCCCCTTGCAGATATATTTAAGTATTATGAACCTTGATCTGTACCTTTCGGATCTGTGAAGGTACTATAATCTTCAGAAGGCATGTCTGCATCGAAAGTGGAATCTGCAGTTTCTGCATTTTCTTTTTTCTTGTTGGCAAACATCATGAGAGAATTGAATGCAGAAGATTTTGCTCCGCTTGAAAACTGGATCTGATGTCTGTGCAATTGATCCAAGCGAATCCTACTCGTCCAAATGTGAAGATCAAACACTCTCATTTCCTGTTCAATAGAGAACCGTTCGGCAACCTGTATAGCATCTTTACATGATATCTTGAGAAAGTAACTTTGTAATAAAAAGACTATCGTTACCAAAAAGAGGAAGAAGTGCCTATATGAGAGTATCAAGCTCCAGTGATTCTCAGCGACCACTGATCACATTTATTATTATCTGAATCGTTCGTGTCTTCCACGTCGTTGGAAGTAACTGCATAAACAGTAATATCATATCAAAAAACTAATGGTCTTGCCTCGAGTTGCCTTTTTTTTTTACTGTATCTGACTAGCGACAGGATTGGCTACTGATGGTGATACCATTCGCGCGTTTTCAGCATGAAAGGTAACGATCTCTTTTTGAAATGAAGTCACGGACTCCAAACTCGCCTCTTTCCCCCCGTGAAATCTATGACAGAGACAACATTGACACTTCATAATGGAAATGCCATGCCTGTGCTTGGATGTACGCGTGTTATTTCATATTGTAAGAAACTCACCGTTCTATGTAGTGGGAACATATCGCATGAAGACCGAGGCAGAATTAGGACCAGTCGTCAAGGAGGCCATTCGTTCGGGATACCGACTGATCGGTACAGTTGCAATTCATAAGCTATGCTCATGTATGCTAACTGTAAATAGATACCGCTACTGTTTACAAGAATGAAGAATGCCTCGGTCGTATCCTAAAGGAGATATTTAGCGACAAATCGTTCGGCGTACAGCGAGAAGATTTATTTCTGACTTCTAAACTTTGTACGTTTCAATCACTAAGGTATATAGCTTATTTATTTTCGCGGTAAAAAAAAAAAGCGCCACAGCATCAAGGCTATGATGCATGCTACCAAGGTAATATAATGTAAGAAAGAAACGATATTCACTTTATTCTTTCAGCTGTCAACGATTCGCTAGCACGACTGGGATTGGATTATTTAGATCTGTATTTGATTCATTGGCCAGGGTAAGTTTGAAAAAGATCAATCGGTACGGTAATCAACAAGTTCTATAAGAACATCAAAGAAGAAGATTTCCGATCCCCAGAACCAGGTGAACCGGACAGAGAGCTACCGCGCCCTCGAACAGCTACATCGAGAAGGAAAAGTGCGTCAGATCGGTATATCCAATTATACGACAACCCATTTGCGCCATCTTCTTGATACATGTACTATCGTTCCACACGTGCATCAGTTCGAACTTCATCCGTGTCTATATCAAACTGAAATATTGTCTATGTGCGCTAAACATCATATCCAAGTACAAGCATACTCGAGTTTAGGAGAAGGCAATCTGGTCAATGGATCTCTGCGACTCGAAACCCTCGAAAACATTGCGGAGCGACTGAAGGTTACTACGGCACAAGTACTGTTACGATGGGCCGTTCAGCATAGATGGGCTGCCATACCAAAATCTAAAAGTCCAGCTCGAGTCCAACAGAATGCAAATGTGTTTTCGTTTACCATATCCGATGAGGTAAGTGGACTAACATAAATTTTTGGAGTCATTAATTCCGAGATCATAGGACATGTCTCTACTTGATGATATACATAAGTCTGAAACGCACAGATTTTGTTGGGATCCGACTGAAATCTATTAATACAAACTAAACTATTTTTCCTATGATTTTCCGTCCGTTTCAAATTATTTGGCATTAATTTCGAATGGACTCTGTATTTTGAAGCATGTCCTTTTACATCCATTCAATTCGAGTGCCATTTCATTTGTGAACCATGGGTTATATTTTTATACTGCAAAATTATGTCCTGTGTTCATTGGAGCCAAAACGGTTGTTTAGGAAACCGATCTATTAGTTTACATGAAGCGTGCAATTTTATCCAACTTCTCTCCGACAGATCCAATCGATTACTGCAGAGATTTCTAGTTGAATAGCGTCAGAGGGACCAAACAAGCAAAATAGAAATGATACGTCAAACCTTACAAATGAATCAAAGCAAAAGGAATAAGCACACCCTGATTTCAGATGCTATGTACCGATTTAAACAGAAAGTTGTAGAAAGGATCATCAAGCATTACTAATATTGCCATATCGGTGGCAAGCAACGTTTAATAGAGATGTGGATAACTAGTTACAGTGCTGAAAAAGAAAATTCGTGTTATGAGAACTCCCACGTTTTAAAAATAAAAATGTCAAAAAAGAAACATAATACAAATACTGCTTAACATATAAGCTACATAATAATTGATCCTTCGATTGCGAAATTGGCATTCTCCAGCCTTTGTAGTAGGATGCGAAGCGATTTTGGACAAAGCTTTGCTTTTAGACTTGGCGAATCATTAATCCCATTATGCCAAAAGGTGTTGTTAGTCATGCTAGAAGAGCAAAGTCAGTTCCTGGCGGCCTGCCGACTAGGCGGAATTACCAAAACGACATGATAACGTGTCGTCGCCAGAATCCGATCTGCGAGATTCGGATGTCATTTTTGCCGTGCCTGAAACAGACGAACAAATGGGATCGCAGAAGAACTCGGAAGAAGTTCAAGAATGACGATGTCTGAGATTAGTTAATGGAAACATCGATCATTGGCGAAGTAGTCTTCTGCGGTTTTAGAAGTAAATCTATTTTACTGTAATCCGTTCAGGCATATCGAAAATATAACAAAGTTAATTGCGAAAGAATAAAGACATTTTTCGATCCCTATTTTATTTATCTTATCGTTTCTCTGATCCCCTGTGGGTTTAACCGATCGGCTGCGTTTATAGTGATTCGCAAGAAAACCCAGATCAACGGAAACGACAAACGCACATGTCGTATCCAAAATCCTGTCGGACTTCATTTTTTTTATTTTACCGAGAAGCTTCCAGGAAGTTCTCGAAAGCTGCGATCAATTTCCAAGAAGTGTATAGACACTTCTCGCAATTTCCGTCTTACAAATAGAATAGAAAAGTATAGAAAATAGAATGAGTATAAATACCTATCTTAGTTTAGACAATAAAGATCATCATCCGTTTATCTTATTTTTATTTCTTCTGTTTACGATTATCTTTGGTGATCCCTTACCAGCTTGATTGGACTTATAGCCAAAACAATAGTTGTGTACAGACACCCCGAAAACGACAACACACAACAATATGCGGAAAAATGCCAAAAAAGAATTGCCTTCTGCCAGAATCGAACTGGCGACCTTCTGCTTACTAGGCAGACGCTCTGCCAACTGAGCCAAGAAGGCTTGACGTTTTTGACAGGAAGACTATAAATATTTCTGGCCTTGCCGAAGAAGATTAAAAAAGTTTTATTTGGTTATTTGTATAGTAATTTTGGTTATTTTGTTTTTATTATTTAATAATCTTTTTTTTATTTTATTTAGTCATTTTATGAAACATTAATATCAATAACTTATCTTTAATTTTATATATAATAGTTAATACTAATTATTATATTTATTATAAAATTTTATTTTTTTTATTTTTATTTTGATAAATATCTAAAAGTTTTATAAATATAAGATTGTTTTTCAAATTAAAAGATAATAAATAATATTATTATATTTAATACATTATTATTATTATATATATTTTGTTTACTAAGTTTAAATAATTTTTATTAAGTTTCTCATATTTGTAATATATAGAGTATTTGTGTTGTATTCATACTTGGTAGACTAATGACTAACTACACATGAAACAACTACTGTCAATTATTCGACTTCAGCTTATCACTTTGAAATGAGTAACCAGGTCAGAGATTAAACTCTTGAATGTCAGATTCACAGTTGTACCAATCAATACCAGATAACCGGATTTCAGTTACATATGACCAATAGATCTGATTTGGTATTGTGTTCTCCGAACAGCTGTTGTTCTAATTATATGATCGTCAATGATCATAAAATAAGCCTCATAAAAAGTTTTACAATCTCAGTTGAGAAGTGTCTCACATTTACTATAAATATTCATTAAGCAAAATAAAGGCATAGAGATCTTTTTTAGTCTGGTTAATTACTGGTCTTCTATCCTATTTTGTTTTACTTCTGTATTCAACAATTTGCTATCATGTCTTCTGTACAAAATTACTATACACAGCTGTATGCAGCTGTACAAGAATTATCATATTTTAATTTTACTTTGACATGGAGATCTGCATGCATGAATATGTAGTCATGATAATCAGAGCAGAAGGACAATCATATCTATTATCACTCTAAACAAACATGACATTTAATCTATCTTAATGGAAGCTCTTATTTAACATTGTCGTATCTGACATAGTTACATTACTACACAGTAATTAGAACACTATGTTTGAGTAAGACAAAAAGGTACTGAAGGTAATTACTTTATTAGAACGCGGTTCTAGACATGTCTTATTCCTATCTATCTGTTGCTGAGATACCAGTGGACACAGGATCGCGAACAAAGAGCTACCGACACCCAACGTCTCTGGTTACAGCAATTTGTTGAGAGTTCCAACAAGCCAGTTTCTGAGATTACTTGGAAGGAATTCAAGGCTGCGCTTGTAAAAAACTATGGCCTAACAATCGAGGACAACAAGGCTCATGCCCATGAGAAATTACTTTCAATGCGTTTTAAAGAGCATAAGGAAACCATTGAACAGTTCATTGATCGCTATAATGCCTTGCACATTAGATCTGGTGTCTGCGATGCTCATGTCTTGATTCGGTACTTCCTCTGCTCTCTCCCTGCTGATCTTGTCAAGAATATCAACATTACACTAGAATCAGCATCTACTGAAGCCAAAAATAACTTGGAATTTGTATGCTCGAAGGTCCGAAATCTCCACCATCAGGCACGTAGTCTGGATACTGCTGTCATTGGTTCCAAGCATTCTTCATCTCCTTCTGGCCCTTCAGAAAGCTCAAAAAAGGCCAAGCAAACCCCATCGTCATCCACTTCTGTCATATAGGTCATATATGAGGACATAGATCCACATCTAAATACTGGCATTATATCCAAAGTCAAGACCATCTCAGGAACACAGATCTACTGACCAGGGTCAAGATTACAATCTCCGAATGAATAGAACAATAATAAGGACAGATGCGTAAATACATGTGATCATCTTTACTTTACATCCCAATAAAGAAAGAGTCTCAAAGGATTTCCTGTCTGTCAAGCTATCACTAAACAAACCGAAATCCACATTTTTTCCTTTG
>JNDT01002262.1:0-102350 GCA_000697055.1 Saksenaea vasiformis B4078 | reverse complement strand
AAAGATTCTTTTTTCGCGTTTTTATCAAGAAGCATTTATGTGAATGAAGAAAGAATAACGTATTATCAGCGTCCTCGTTCTGCTCTACTTAGTGGTGGGTTTTTTAAACAAACATTTTTTTTGTCGAAAGTGAGGTGAAAATGATGATTTTCCAAGGTTAACCCCCTTAGAGTTTTGCTCGTTTTTGTGTGCGTTTGTAAAATTTAGATCAACAATTCAAGAAATTATTTCTCTCTATTTTACATATCAAAAAGTACCTGCTTTTGCCTTCTTTTATGTCATGCATTCAGTTTTTTACTACGATAATTTTGCGTCGAGTTATTCTTGAATATATGGGAAATCAGTGTGGTGTAAAGTCGTTTCTCAAATGACTTAGCAATTTTTTCAAAATTGTCCACCAAAGCCACCTTCAATTTTTATTTTTAAATACCGAATAAGTGCGAAGGGCAGCATGAACGAGTCACATTCACGGAGTGCCCAGAAGTCGAGAGGAAAACTGTCAACTTCAAACTCCAGTATTGCGTGGATTCAAAAGGCCCGCGTCCATCCTACAGTTGAATCCACTGCCTTGGATAGGCAGCGTGTGAAGGGATTCAGGCATGCTTTGGATGGCTCCTTTATAAGCAGTGCAGTAATTGTCGCCCTCTTCTTCTTTACGTCTTACTTAGGTTATTTGCTTTTCTTCTTCGATGTGATCTACAGTACTAACACCCGCATATTCTATTTTCTCTCAAAGGAAACTTTGGTTTTTTCTTAGACGCAGAATTGATTCAGAATAGCGTAAACGGTACGAAGGGAGGCCGCATAACGCACCGACGTCTGAGTGCCAGGTCGGGATCATGAACGAATGACAGAGCGGAGTCGAATGGCGTCCGCAAAGGTGACTGATGATTTTTCAACTTCGGCTATCCAGTTCCACTTTTCTTTTTGTGTGGCCTTGAATGGTGTTCATCTCTCATTGTTAGCGTATGCGCATACTCGTCGGCATCGTGCTGGCCTTTTGGTTAGGTTATTTGACGGCTTCTTTTGGATTGCTTGATATCTTTTTGGGAGAAGTAATGAACTTTCCGACATTGCAAAAATGAGGGACACTGACTTGTTACCGTTAGAGACGATTAATATACGTCCTAGTAGCTTTGGGGGCGGGCTATCTTATTATATTTGTTCCGTTGGAACGTATTGCTGATGCCGAAGCAGCGAAGGTGCGTTGGAATCTTATGTGTGGTTGACGCGTCTAAACAGCTCAGCGTCGTCTGTCTTTAGAATCCAGAGTCCTACTACCGAACGTCAGCTCGCGAGCACTTAGAACGACGAGGAAGCTTTTGACGGTTAGACGGAGCGTCAGATCTTTTATGCATTTGTCGCATAAAGCATTGCACCGCTTTAGATCGAACAGAAGGCTAACGCCTCATCTATTTCCGATCTGTCGACGCTACATGGAAATATGGGCTTTGGCTTGTCCAAAAAAAAAAAGTTTTTTTTCTTACTTAATAGGGCGATTAAAAGATATATGTAGTTTACGGATTGTGGTTGCTTAGTTCCAGTTCAAGGGTATATCTTATATATCATGCAAAATATACATATTACGACATGCTTCACGCTCTTTTCCATAAACAGATCGCATCCTCCGGATCAACAGCATACTGTTCCGCTACTTTGCTGATTTTAGCGTCCCAATCGGCTTTCTCAGTGACGGTCATGCTCTGGGGATGATTAAAGGGAGAAGCAAACCAGTCGAATATCGGGAGAATATGGTTCGCGTACCAATAATAAAGGCGGGTGTACGCAACCTATTTTGAAAAATTGGTTCACACGCCATTTCATTGTAGGCGGTGCTTTTTGTTTACCTTGACTTGGGGGTTGATGAAGATTCTGGTATAGTTGTGTTTTCGCAGATCAGTGTGAATCAAGCAGCATTCCGACGCTTCCAGCGGTGGATCAGGCTCATCAGGTAAAAATGATCGAAACGTAATGTGATCCTGTATTGTTCATGTCAATATCCACAAAGCGCACAGTGATGTCTTGTGACGGACCTGGACGAATGGTTTAGCATTCAGTGCAATCATGCCATTCCAACAACTGTAGACTGGAATAAGCTCGCCCCGATATAACAGTGCTCGACTTGTCTCGTCTTCGAAATAAGGATACCTTCCCGATCCTAGCCATGCACCATTCACCTCGCGGGTTGCAAACGCATCATAGAATTCACCAAAGAAATCCATGCTGCAGACTGCATCATAGTCGCCGCCATTGGACATCAGTAAGTTAATTGCATCTGAGCTGTCAAAAATAATGTCATTTAAGAATAAAACTTTATCAAAAGCCATTGATGCGTTTTGAAGCGGCTTCAGAGCATGATTTCGAATTTCGGCAAGTGCTGGGATTCGTCGTCCACTAAATCTAGCTGTATCTGCCACGGTGATCTGATGCTCGACACCATGTTCCTCCAGGGAAGTGGCATACTGCTGTAGTATCAATTTGGTGCGATCCGTGCTTCCTGATATGATGTGTCAGGAAAAAGGATGACGGAAGTATTCTCAGTTCACAGTTTACCGTTCTCGTAGATCGAGATGAAGACACGTGAAGGACCATGCCATTGGATGAGCTTATTCACTTGTGTCATCCAGTGATCGAGGATATCTTCATTATTGTACAGATTAGCTGCAATAAAGACAGTGGGCTTGGTAATGGAGCCTTCGTAGCTTAACTCTGCTCTGTCACAAATCATGAGCGAATGTCATAAATCGGAGAAGCTTACGACAAAGAATGTGAAGTTAAATATTGGTAGGTTGGGAGAATAACGAGCAATGTAAATAACAGAGGGATAATAACTGAAAACTTTTTACGACGGATGCCCATGTCAATTTGTTGTATCAAATTTAAACGTAATAGGACGTTAAGAGAGCAAGTGAAACTCAAAAGAGGACCGCCTTATTTAAAAAAGATCATTTCTTACTTTTTATAGTTCCACTCTCACAGGAGGTAGGAGTTTTAATTACGTATTTTATGTCCGCTGGCATCTCAGCAACATGATGAATGAAGAAGACATGTTGAGGACCGTGCTCTAATAAAGTAATCGACCCTCAGTACCTTTTGTCGGTATTCAGACTAGCTGTAGTAATCGCTGTGTATTAATCCAATTACGTTGAATATGACCCAGTTATAATTTTATCAAGAACTGACAAGGACAGTTGGTTCTTGGCATCCATCAACTACTTTCAATCAACGACTAGCCAAACAACAGTTACAGAAATCAAAAAGTTGCGGAGCAAATTTCCAATTACATATCAATGTACTTGCTCCTGGAAGGGAAGGAACCCAAAATACACAAGGCTTAGGATAGCACAAACTTCAGGGTGGCTGGATCTGGTGTTCTCGAGATCCATGTATTGTTGATATCATGTTAACCTTTTGGCAGTACCGGGAGTAACGGTTATTTATGCGATGGTTACACGAAAGTAATGGCATTTCTCACGGATTAAAGCTTACACCTTTAGATATCTAAAGGAAAATGGCCTTACTAACCTATTAAAAGGCATAGTTACTCTTTCAGATGTTTGGGTCCTTTAAATATGGCTAGAGGGGCTCCATGTCGTTGGAAGCACGGTCTTCCGTTCTACGCGAGAGTAGGCATTTTCTAGCACATGTCATTTATAGATCCGCTACGATGTTTGACTCACACAGCCACGGTATATGCGTGCAGATTACCGCGCATACCATGCTTATGGAAGGTTGGTATCAAGTTTATCTTGCACGACTGAAGTCAAAATGTGAGACTTCACAGCAGAGCGTATACGTGCCGAGGGAAAGTGATTACAACGTACTTGACTTAACTGCACCATGACAACATATTATCAGTGCATTTTCGTCAATGTGTTTTGACTGATGTGTTATTATTCGTCATACCAGGGAATTAGGCTGATTTCACAGGGATGATGGTATGCAGTGTTCTTCTGGTACGTGTAGGATCCAATGCCACGAAGACGGTGAAAGAGATATCATGTTTATTACCTTGTACTCTCGGTTGCATTTTGGTCACTTAGTAATTGAAGCATGACAGGTAAGAAAGCTTTGTCCTATGCTGATCGGATCTTCATAACCTTGACCGTGTACCAGGCAATCGGACGATCAAAAAGGGAGCGGCATCTCAAAGTAAGCTCCGCCAAGAGAATTTTTTATCCCCGTTCCAATGGCAATTTAAGACACATCTTTTTTTTCCTTCTTCTCTTTCTTTCTTATGACGAGCGCATTTTACTTTTGACCATCCTATCTTTTTTTGGTGATGGTTTTTATTCCTATTTTAGATTTCTTGACCTTACGGAGACATACCCTCGTCAACAGCTTACGTATTTTTTGGGTGGCTGCGATAATCACTGGTGAATTCTTTGTATTCTGGATAGCTGCGAAACGATGTTCTCCCTGGCCAAGCGAACGCACGAATCAATATTCGCGAGGGGTAAAAAAACGAACACTGAGGATCCCTGTTGAAACGGCAGACTTGTTGTAGTTGGCGGATAAATTCATGCTGATAGGCGACCCCCAAATGACAGATGCTTATTCATACAACAGAGCAGGCATATTACAAACCTTGACAGAGTTCTACAGCGATTTGTATATGCATCGTAATTTTCATCATTTGTTAAGACAACTTGATCCTGAAGCTATCATGATGCTGGGTGATCTTACCGATGGAGGCCGAGAATGGGACGACAAAGGGTAAGAGAGAAAAAGAGAAGAACCAACGCGTTCTAAATTAGGATAGATGGCATCAGCAACTATCACGATTCAAGAAGCTTTTTGAAACAACCAAACCTGTATATTATATGGCCGGCAATCATGATATTGGTTTTGGCGATGGGATTAACCCTGCGGTGTATGAACGCTTTACATCCGTTTTTGGACCAACAAACTACGTGCTTAACACCACGCATCACGCTCTTGTTGTCGTTGATACAGTCGCTTTTAGTGCATCTGAGCCCCGACTACGACAAGATGCGGTATCATTTCTGAACCAGCCATTGCCGTCGTTGCCAAGAATTCTTATGACACATGTACCACTCTACCGAGAAGAAAACACAGATTGCGGCAACCTCCGACAAAGTGCCAGAAAAGGCGGCATTTTGCAAGGAGCAGGTTACCAGTATCAAAATTTGGTGACAAAAGAATTATCACAAGAATTGTTACAACGTATCCAACCAGTAGCTGTTTTCTCCGGAGATGATCATGATTACTGCGTCGTACGACATAAATACGATGACAAGGAGGCGATCGAAATCACTGTACCTACATTCAGTATGGCCCAAGGAGTGCGCTATCCCGCGGTCGTGTTGTTAGACATGTCGGAAGATCTAAGCATGAAATTATGTTGGTTACCGAATCAGATCGCTATCTTCATCGGATATGGTTGCCTACTAGGTCTGACTCTGTCGGTCCTTGTCGGGAAGCACCTGCATGGCTTGTACCAAATGCGGAGACCTCCTGTCAAGCAATCCCTGGAAAAATTAGCTCTGCCAAGATGGTCAAGGCAGCAGCATTCATTTAGAACGATAATTTCATTCTTAGCCAAAGATACATGGAACGTCGCCGTAGTGGGTATTGCTGTTTATGTGTTTTGCTTAATTTTTATTTAAAGCAAAGTTTTTTTGTTGCATGCTATGTACGAAACGTGTGATGCAATGACATGATGAGAAACACCGTGGAGTGCCTTTTTGTTTCTTTTTTTTCTTTTTCTTTCTTGCTTTCTTTTTGTTTGTGTCGTGTGTGAGAGTGTATGTTTGTGCTTTGTGTGTGCTGCGCGTGTGTGAAGGAATAAGTGAATGAGCTTGTGACCCGAGTGAATTAGATGGTTTAAGAGAAATGAACATGGATAAATGAATATTTGATTCAAGAGGATTAGATAACCGGCTTATCCAGTATTCACATATTGGTCGGTATCATTAGTGTTGTGCAGTGTAGTAGGTAGTGATGTGGGTAACGATTGCAGAAGCGTGCTGGGATTCATGGAATCGTGCACTGTTTCGGGTAACGATGTACAAAGGATGGAACTCGGACTGGTTGGCGCAGAAAAGGTGGTACTCGAAGCATTCATAGGTTCCCGCTTCTTTTCTTGCTGTTGCTGTTCCTCATTTCCAAGTAAACACCCTTGACTTGACGCTGGAGACGCGTTCATCATCGCTGCCGCTGCCTGTGCTGCCGCTGCCGATCGATACTTTTGTCGTGTACCTCGTCCCATAGGATGATCATTATGTGCAGCATAAACCTGCATTTCACGTGCATACCGTGCTTTATCCGCTTGTGCCTTTGTTTTCCATGGCATCCTCTCGACCTCAGACATTGTATTCCAGCGTTCGGCACATAGTTTGCTGATCTGACCTACTGTGGATCCAGGATAGGTCCGCATGGTTTCAGGACGTACCTCGGTCAGATACCACATGTAAGCCGATAGGGGATGTTTCGGTGCCCCAGGGTTTTTATCTCGTCTGTGCTTTTTCCGGGAAGGTGGCGATGCCTCGGGAATATTCAACAGTTGTACATTGCTACCTTCTGCAAAAAGCGTATTCCCATCCACGCTGCCATTTTTTTTCTTCGTCTTTGAATAATGGCCGGCTTTTGTGAGTTCGGCTTTCGAGCGCCTAATGTACATCGAGTTTGGATGCATCGCTCGTTGTGTCTCCTTAATTTTGTTGGCCTCGTTCACGTAGTGTTCTTTTTCGGACTATAGGAATATTAGTCGGGTCCTTTCATAAGCAAGTGAAGTCGCTACCTGACTCAGGTTCTTCCACCTTTCACCAATCTCTTTACTGATCTCAGCCACCTTCATGGTTGGATTCTGATCTTTCAGCCGTTTCCGTAATTCCTTGTTGAACAACAGAAATGCATTAGGCGGACGGATAACACGAATGGGTGCCGGAGCTGTATCATTGCGAGGACGGGGCTTCGCTGTTGTCTTCGCTTTACTATTCTGGTTCATGTCTTTGGTCACATCCACTGTCGGCTGATGAAGCTGAGGCGGCTGCATGGTTGTTTGCAAGATCGGAAATGTAGTATAGGGTGATGATAACGCCTGAAACGGGCTGTCCTGGAGATGGCCATGCTGCTGTAGTTGTGGACTATGCAGAGCGCTGTGCAAGGTCTGTGCTTGAGAAAAGTCCGCGTAAGGCAGACCAAAATGTAGATTTTCAGGAAGATTATCTGACAACGTTTCCTTTAGTTAACTGGTTTTCGTCATGACTTTCTTAGGCTTCGTTTTATAGTGCACTCACTCATTATTTATGCGGGCACATGTAGGCGATACAAAACGAACAGAAGAGCAAGTAAAAAAGGCAATTGCAAATCGATGTTTACAATAACTGTATTATACATAGCCGGACAAGTTCGGTGACATGACGTAACTAGAACCGAAGTCCGGGGATTTTTCCGGCAAGCGTATTCCGGCAAGTGTGTTCATCCTCAAGAGGCAGATGAAAAAGTTACAATTGGCACAGATCTGGTTTCAAATAGCTATTATTGAGAAATAACAACTATGGCATCTCACTGCATTCGGCCTGGTAGTGGAAAGTTGTAAGCAAATATTAGCAAAAAGATAACGAAATTCACCTAAATCATGCTATCTCCGCCTGTAGTTGTTGCTATTGTCTCCAATAGACTTCAGGCTTTGATTCCTTGTAGATATCATGCAAATCTTTCTTCATAGCGTTGCTCAGGTTTTACTACATAATATGATAGCCCACAATTAATTGTCCATGGTCGCGGTAGATGATTCTTTTTTGGAAGAAAATGATAAGAACAGAAGGTATTTGAGGATCGAGGGTGAGTTCTCACTGTCTCGAAATTGTCATTATGCTTGGAGGTGGGACAATCGCTCACGTTCAGTGGACGACGTTTCATTGCTTCATGCAAACAAGCTACTCTGCTCTAGCCTGCAATCTTTTCCTTTTCTTTCTTTCGCCTTTTCGTTCGGTCAGGAGGGTCTTCACTGACCCGCGCAGACGCTTTGCAGCCACTCAATGGCCTCGCTGGAAACCGCTTTGCAACGGACATTGCGTAACGGATCATTGTTGGAAAAGATCTCTTGGGAACCATTTCTTGCACAACCACACATCCGCCGAGACTGTCCTAAACCTTGGATTGCCGAGCCGGGAAATCTGGTATGTCTTAAGAAGCGTTATCGGACCTTATTCGAACAATTAAGCGCAATCGGATATTGCCACCATTTTTATCTTCGTCGGTGTATTTTCTTTTCTGAGTTTTCATAGCGTTAAAGAAATGAAAGGAAGTTAGCTTCAAGGACGGCTTCAATCATGCATACATTTTGAACAGCCTTAATGGCATGTTTTAGTGGTAAGCTGATCATATTCCTTGCGATCCATGAAATTAATCCCACAGGTAAAGCTTCCTTCCTCTCGCAACCTCTGACATCCGTTGCAGCTGAAAAAGTTTCATCTTACACAAAATCACGA
Source organism: Saksenaea vasiformis B4078 (assembly GCA_000697055.1). Classification (NCBI taxonomy): domain Eukaryota; kingdom Fungi; phylum Mucoromycota; class Mucoromycetes; order Mucorales; family Saksenaeaceae; genus Saksenaea; species Saksenaea vasiformis. The sequence continues at coordinate 93,891 of JNDT01002262.1, read as the reverse complement.
ACGGGGAAAGCTTAGGTAAGCTCCAAACAAATATAATTGTAAAAATACACATTGAATGAAAAAGGATGCTATACGCTGAGAAGATTCATTCCAATGGAAAAGCGCTGCAAAGTTGAAGTCGTAAAGAGGGTACACACGAATAAAGGAAATAGGGTCTGCAGGGACTGTAACAAAAAGGGCGTTTGAATTGCAAGTGTGGCAGATCGACTCAACGTTGTATTCAGACACTTCCTTTTCAGTTCTCAAACCTTGTATATCGTCTATCGAATCCATAAGTTAGTTGCCGGATCTCCGCAGCGGAGGCTTGGATCTTCAGGCCTTACTGATAAAAGAAGGAATGGGAGCTGTAGCCTTGGTTTCAATTTGCCCAAAATTCAGCATACAGCCCGTTTGAAGTAGAAGATGCGTACTACCCGTTTTAGCAAGAGTCCAGCCAATCCTTGTACATGGCATCTAATAAATTCCAAGAGACACCAACTCAATCTCACTTAGGTAAGTTTCAAGAGATTCAAGTAAGCGTACCGAACGATGCCCAAAATTCAAAAAGGCGCCAACCTATTCAATTCAAAAGAAGGCCGAATCAGTAGCTATAACAAACTCATAACAAGGAAGTGACAACCAATAGCATCACGGAAAAGCGGACTGAGATTTTTAACAGGGAGCGGTCTGAGGTCAGTGATTTTCGATGAACCTGATTGTTGAATCGGGAATATTATTATTCAAACCGAACCATTTTTCGTATGTTTGTGTCATAAAATATAGGCTTATTGTTTGCTACTTAAGAAGGGTATAGTTAAAAGCACCACTTTATATTGCAATGACAAGTTGAGCTACTGGAGATACCGGCGATTACTTTAAGGATATGTAAGGATCTGTACCACCATGTATCGCAGACCAACGAGTTCAAACACCTTCGGCCGTTCATAGTTGCCTTATTTTGTGGCTGTGTTACCTGGTAATATTGTTACCCTGGGAATATATAAGGTATTGTGCCTTGTACCGAAGAGAGATGGTAGAAGATCTCGATAAGAGAAGAACTACAGTGCACTTAAAATGTGACCACGATCTGCATCTGGCAACCTCGGTTTCTTCTAATCTGATTTTTTATTGTCCGATCCATGCACTGCGGTTCTGATGACTGATCAAGGCTCCGCCCGGTAGAACGTATCCCAAAATACAAACAAACATGGATCGCCCTGACCCTTGACCTTCTTTCTTTCCTATTTCTCTTCTTTTTTCTTTAGACAAATGGATTCTCTGAAAAAGGTAGCACATTGGAGAGATCGCATGGTACAATCAGAAATTGCTGCCTGTATTGCTGGGTCGGCCATTATTTGGGTATCCTTCGGTGTCAGGCAAACTTTTGGTATTTTCCTGATTCCGATTACACACGAAACTGGATGGGGAAGAGCAACGTTCTCAGTCGGTCCAGCACTGTTCCAATTGTTTTGGGGATGCACTCAGCCATTTATTGTGTATCTCGCCGAGCGGAAAATAGGATTTGGTAAATCCATTTTTAGTGGATGCTTGCTGTACGCGGTCGGATGCTACATTATGTACGCTTCAAATGTTTCTCCAGGCGTTTTCATCTTTGCTCTTGGAATTGTGGTTGGCGGTGCTGCTGGAGCGCTATCATTTCCGGGTCTACTGGCTGCGGTTGGCCACCGATTTCCTCACCAAAGTGGACGACAAAGCATTGCATTTGGGATAGTCTCGGCTTTCGCCAGTGTCGGTCAATTCTGTTTCTTGCCCATGGCAAGAGGAATGATTGCGTCTATCGGTTGGAAAATGGCCTTGATCGTGATGGGTAAGCGGTCACTGTCACAAACGAACGTAACGCTAGGATTATAATAGGGATCTTAATGGTGACAGTATCACCGCTGGCGTACTTTTTGCAATCCACCCATCACTCCACTTCCACAAAGCCTTCAGATGAGGAAACAGTTACTGATAAAGAACCAGAAAAGAAAGACAACGGCGCCGGTGCCGTGACAGCTCTTAAAACAGCATTTACATCTCCCGCATTTTATTTAATTACTCTCGCATATACCATTTGTGGATACCATATGGGCTTCATGTTAACTCATTTACCGGCTTACGTAGTAAGTAAAAATGGGTCAATAGAAGTAGGATGACAGTTTATAACGTCCTTTCTGGTTGAGTAGCAAGATCACGGTATCGACGCTGACCTGGCGGGTAAGATGGCAGTGGTTGCTTTGCATTATCTAACCACAGCTATGATTAGCTTGGACACTATCAATTATTGGTCTTGGATCAGCCATTGGCACGTTTCTTACAGGTTATCTTGGTGCACGATTTCGTCCGAAGTTCATTTTAGCCTTCATCTTCGCTGCAAGAACAGTAATGATAATTATATTTCTGTGGGTTCCTTTATCAGTTGCGACCATCTTCGTCTTCTCGGTGATATTTGGTGTAAGTACATTATTTCTGCTGTTACCAACTCTAATATTCGTTTCTTAGTTCTTGTGGTTATCTATTATCCCACCCGTAACAAAATTCATAGGCGATGTGTACGGCAAAAAGTATCTCGGAACCCTTAATGCAATCTCCTCTGTGGGTAAGAAAGTAACGATGAATTTATCCGAGTTGACAGTGCTCCATTTAGGTCACCAAGTCGGGTCGTTCCTGGGTGCCTATGTGGCAGGCATTATTTATGATGCACAGCACAATTATATGAACATCTGGTACGCAAGTCTTGCTCTTTCGGTTATAGCTGCTGTAGCGTGCATCCTAGCCAACGATCGATCATTATCGCCATAAAAAGAGAGGAAAGAAGGAAAAAGAAAGAGAAGCATGAGACCCTATATATGTGAAGCTTGCATATCCATTTTCCTCAAAAGGAAGAACTCATTTCAGACATACTTCTGTTTTCTCACATTCCCTTTAAACAATAAGCAGTAAAACAGAGTTATTTGTTTTAATCGGTGCAAACATGAAATTCCATGATTGAACAATGTCAGGTGAGAAAGCACGTATCTGCAAAAACGGAGAATAAAAAGCACACCCTGTGGACATGAATACACACTTGTTCGTTGTTGTCTGACATACTCGTACCTAACACTCCCTAGAAATCTTTACCTGCCCGTCTGCTCTACTTGTCCACAGGACACGTGTTTTGTTGACGGAGAAGAACCACGCCTAAACGTTTTCTCTTTCCCTTCCTTTACGTTCATTCATCTCTTTCCTTTTTTTTACCATCTCTTTTTGGCTTCATGACCACGCAGCGGTCTCCGGAATTGCCGGTGGTTCCGAATGAGTTGCTAATGCAAGTCATTTCATTTACGAGCCCTAGAGACCTCACTCCATTTCTACTCGTTTGCCGTTACACTAATCAGCTCGTTAGCCAGCATGTATACCGAAAGGTGATATTTCCGGACGCTGTCAGCCTCACAGATATTGTCAACTTTTGTCAAAAGCACGGTCGGTCAGTGGAAACTATTAAGCTTCCGAAAGCACACCACTACTCCGACATGTTCTTTGTGCTTCTCCTGCAACTCTGTCCGAAGTTAACGTTCCTTCAATCCAGTATGACACCGAAGCAGCTATTACGTCTAAAACCTTCTATACGACCGTCCACCTGTTTTATGCTTACCCATGTGCCGTGTTCATTCGATCTTGTTGATCAATACAACCTAGCTGTGTTACCTTGTTGCTCATCCTATTTCGTCTATCCTAATCGCAACCAGGACGCCACATTAACCTCCATATCGTACTACTTTCACAGTCTAGGCGCTCTCCAAAATGCTATCTTGCCGACGTTTGGTGCAGATCTGCTATCTCTTCATTTAAATCGGTATGACGTGGTCACAGCCGCCGTCGCCAGCATGATTGTACAAAAATGCCCGCGATTACGCTACTTGGCTGCTCCTGCTGTCAAGGCTGAGGGGCTGTGGATGTTGCTTCGGTGGTGTCATACGTTGGTGGCCATTCTTGTCGGTGGCGGAGAAGACGACGACGACGATGATGATGACAAGAACACAGTAGCTCGTCAGGCACGACAAATGCTACTGAATCAAGAGAACGAACAATCTGTTGAGACAATCAAACACCATAAACGCGTTTGGTGTGTTCACCCTTACACCAACTATGCGCTTAATGCGCCCGACCATAAATCATGGCACATTGGCATTCTCCCAAAAATATAGAAAATCAATCATCGCTGTTATAAGTTCTTGTCTGTTTAGCAAACGCAGAATAGTTGTAACTACATTTTTTTTCATTAATATTTGCGTCAATTATGAATCATTTTCCTACTAGTCATGGCGGCAACTGTGTTGATTTGGGAACGTGGTGTCAAACACGCTTCTCCAAGTCAATTTATCACAAGATAATCATAGTTTGTATGCTACCTAGATGTATCATTCTGATCTCGATGCATTTCATTGCAATAGTATTTTACCGATATTGTAAATATATGGTAAGTTTCCGAATAAAACGGCTGTGTCCTGGTGGTCGGTAACAGCGCAGTATTCCTCGTTGCAAAATTCAAGCATGGGGAAGTCTTCACTCCGAAACAGAACTCCACGGAAAAAAGCAGTCCCTTCCGCGCCCGCAGACACGTCCAAAGTGCGCACAGGCTCACCTTTTCCACTATCGTCCATAATGTCACAACCAGTCGAAGCAATAGAACGTACACCAGAATATGAAGAGTTCATGAGAAAATTGAAGGAATTCCATGACCGAAAAGGGTGAGCACTGAACCGCATTCATCGGGTCAGTTTGGGGCTTTGCTTACTTACTGATGAATAGCACAGTGCTGCAAGCTGAACCTGTTCTCGGTGGAAAGAAGCTAGATCTTTACCGAATTTATAAAACTGTAATCGAGGCCGGTGGCTATGAAAAAGTACAATCTTAGTAGCACATGTTCATTTGAACGCTGATCGTCTGTTTTTCACAGGTAACTTCCAATCGCGGATGGAAACAAGTTGGTGATCCATTCAATTTCCCATCCACCTGCACCAACAGTGCCTATATTCTGAAATTTACCTACAGAAAAAACCTGGTTGGTAGCAAAAAGTGAACGGTTGCACGAAACTGAGGACTGTGTACTTATTTAAACTTGGTTCAGTTAGGCTGGGAGGAAGAAGATTATTGGAAACGCCCATGGAATCCTCCACAAGATCAGCTAGAGATACGTGGTCATACTAAACCAACTTCACCTTCACCTGCTGTTGCAGAGACCAAACAACGGGATGTAGCACGGCAAACAGCAACAGGTAACTAGCGACACTACGTGATGATGTATACTGAGGTACCTTTTTTTCAGCCTTCATCCAACCTGCAAATACCACCACTATGTATAATACTCGGCAGCCTTTCCCATTTCCGCCGCAGCCTCAGGGCGTACCTAATCCAGCTTTTTATCCTCATGGTACGGAATACGATATTTAGAGAGAGAGAGGATGCTAAACCGCAACAGCAAATTTTATGGACGAGGAGTTTAGAACACGTATATCATTTGCACTACAATCGACACTACCAAACGAGATCGATTGGGCATTCAACACACTGGTCAAGTTTTCTTTTGCATCGGAGAATTTCAGCCTCGATTATATGCCAGCTTTAGTAGATCTGTTGCTCAAATTCGCGGAACCATTTTTTCAGGAAAAGATACTTCCTTTCTTGGGTGACAATAATGATCGCGAGGCTGGACATGAGACAGGTGAAAACATGTTCAACAGCAAGAAGCAGCAGGAAGAGTTTGAACGCGTTCTACAAGTCTTCCACATTCTGCGGAATTTCTCGTTTCTGGAGATTAATATTCGACGCCTTGCTCATCATGAACGATTGAGGCACATGTTAATGATGGGGATCGCCTTGCCACCGAGCTCCCAATATGCAGAATTAAGCCGCCACTGTCTCGACATATTGGAAAATATTGCACCTCAAGTGATCGTTACTAGCGCGGTCGATCCATATATAGTAGCGATGTCATTTCTTCTTTTTACAAACGACCGAGCTTTAACATTGGGTGCCATTCGTTCATTGACACGCGTGGCTGTCACCGAGATCAATGAACGTCATTTAGGCATGGCTAACCCTCCCATAATTCAACGTATGACTCAATTTTTACTTGTGGACGATGAAGAACTAGCAGCAGCCACCTTAGAGTATTTTTATCAGTACTCCGGTCTTCACGGAAACTTTGCACTTCAACTTGTTAGCCAGTATCCCGGAAACTTGATCGGGTTATTGACAGGATTTTTATCTTACAAATCAACCTTGGCACCTTCTTCCGCATCGGTGAATGAGAGCATCCACGGAATATCTATTTCACAGCTTAGTAATGCACAGCCAAAAGCACAAGCACCAACTATTCCGGATCTCACCAATTATGCTCATCTGGATGAGCCATTTCGTTGCCTCGGATGGTAAGTAAAAGCGGTACATAGAATTTCTTTTATTTAACTGCCGATTAGGCTAAAAGAAAAATTACTTGGGGCTGGTCTGGAAGACAAAATAGCACTGAAAGATATCTATTCCCAATATCAAAACCTCTTTGGAGCAGAAAAACCTCTGGGAGTTAAAGAATTTTACACAGTCCTGAAGATAGCATTTCCTCAGCCACCAGCTGTAGAAGCGGCAGCTTCAGCCGGGTCCATGCCTTTAGACACACTTGTACTGCAAAACGTTAAATATGCGCCATCAAAGAAACCAGAAGGTAAGAAGCTATGCAAGGCGAATGTATCTTACAATTTCTGTTCTTTATATAGGTATCAGCTGTCGGTGGAAGGAATGCACAGAGCAATTTGAAAGCGACGAGCTTCTTCATAAGCATATCATAGCGGATCATGTCGAAGTCACGACAAAAAAAGAAGACGAGGAGGAGGGTGATAACAATTACTGTTGTCGCTGGATGAATTGTACACGCAATGGATTTCCAAGCCGAGCAGCAATTGTACAACATCTACGCACACATTTTTCAGACAAAACGAAACAGCGACCGAAGAAAAGAAACGAATTCACAATAGGTCAAATACCTGTGGACGATTCAGAAGTTTCAGGTGTTCCTCTGACTGCAGCATTACTTTTGCGGAACCTTGTCAAGTACAAACAACATCATGAATACTACTTGCCATACGAGAAGGAATTAACATTACTCGCCATTCAACGACCAAAGCTGTCAAAGTATATCCTGGCAGCGCTGGCAGAACTGGAAATCTCTTAAATCTTAATTTGTACTCTTACACTTTCTATTTTATGGCCATTAGGCTTCCCGATGTGTGATGAATTTATTTTTAAACAACAACAAAGCATGCCATGTTTTTGCGGAATTAGGCTATTTTTGAGTTTACAACATTATACGCGAGATTTAAAGAAAAAAATTGGAAGCAGGACGTCAGCTAAGATTGTCGTGTACCAGCAATAAAAGGGTCAAACAAGTGTAATGCACAAGTCTTTGTGCATGTTGTGAGCAAGTCTGTATCACCTTTTCGAAATGAAGGCGGATGTCGTACAATCATAAGCTTCGTCCCACGTGGCCTGTGTCAGCTTCATTTACAAGGAATTGCAGACGTTACAATTCAAACGCTTAGGTTCAAGCATTCGGGTCTGTACATCAAAGAAAACCTAGTGTGCAGCATTTTCCATGAGACTACTACACGGAGATTAGAACCTACTATCCGGGTTTCATTTTCCCCTGTTACACCGGGCTCTCGGCCGAACGCGACATTTTGGCTTCGACTCCATGCATGATTGGCTGCAGAGACAAACGCAGTCCAACTCAACCCTTTTTTAAGCTGGACCTGTCTTAACGCAGAAACTGTCTTTTCCACACTCTTTCAATATGGACATGAATATGGATATGGGGAGCTCAGAAGCCACGCCATGGAATATTAATATTCCATATGCAGGTGCGCTTGCAGGAGTACTGTCTGGTTTTACATTCCTCCTGACCGTCCGGCATGGCCTCATGGCATGGCAACGTCGTTCAACTTCACAAGCAAGTCTTTGGAGAGCCTACGTTAGCACTGAACGATACATTATCAACAAATTTTCCTATACCATCGGTCCTCACAGGAATTTTCTTCCTCCTCTTGGCGGCATCTTACTAGTACTTGCCTTTATTTCCGCTGCCCTCCCACTGCTGTTGGTCGACGTTGATCTCAAAATGAACGCAAATCGAGCTGGTTTTCTCGTGCTTGCTGTCATGCCTTTCTTACTAGGATCAGCCGGCAAATATTCGGCAGTGGCTCTCCTGACGGGCATCTCACCGATCAAGGTCAACTTTTTTCATCGGATGCTCGGTACGGCTGCCGTGGTGTCCGCGACGGTGCACATGTCAACACAAATTCAGTCATGGTCAAAATTTCCTGTTTTCTTGGCGGGACAACTTGCTATGCCCAAAGTACATTACGGTTTGGCAGGCTATGCCTGCTTGCTTGTCGTATTCCTTGGTAGCATCTACCCTGTCCGAAAATACCTTTACGAAGCTTTTATTTTGACACATCTGATCTCTTTTGGATTTATCGGAGCCATTGCCAAACATACGCCATACGCTATGCGCTACTTTGTCGCCGGTCTGATCTGCTACTCAATCAATGCGCTAGCAGGGTGGTTTGTCAAATCCTATTTAGCCAAAGCACGTGTCGAGGTCCTCCATAAGCGTTGCACGCGGCTGTCCCTACGTCTAGCGAGTCCTATGATACACAAGCCTGGCCAATCGGTGTACATTTGTATTCCTAAAATCTCTCTGTTTCAGTGGCATCCATTTACCATTACCAATGCCAGACCCATGATAGACAGCCATGCTGACATGGTAGAATTGCATGTCTGTGTCCGCGGAAACTTCACTCGCGCCCTCTATGAAAATGCCGATTCTTCTCAGGAATGGACGGTATTTGTCTGTGGCCCTGCGGGCAACAGTGTTGACATCAATGAAATGTTGATGTCGCATGAGACGATTGCTTTAGTCAATGGTGGCGCTGGCGTCACGTTTGGTATTCGTCTTTTGCGCGAACTCGCGTCCACTATCTTTGAACAAGCAGCAACAATGGACTATGTCACACATGACATTCATTTTTGTTGGTCTGTGCGCAACGGAGATGAGCTCAAATGGTTTGATCAGGAACTCACCAAGTTGATGGATGCATTCGAAGCAGCACGGCGAACGAATTCCGACATTCCCTTACTGCATACCCGACTACACGTAACTGGTTGCGAAAATCCTCATGAAGAAATTGAAGGCGAGAAACCAAGACTGGAGACCGACGGATTCATGCTAGGATGCGACGATGTTAGTGATGACAAACTAAGCACCACGCCAACAGTTATTATGGGAAGCCGAATTAATACCTATGAATTTTTGAAACCATTGGCAGATACCCGCCTTGGCGTTTATGGTATGCTAGGTTGCCATGAGCACGACTAGATTTCTAATTGTCTGGATTTTTAGCATGCGGCCCATCTGCGTTTAATGCGGATATCAAAAATGCGGTCGCGTCCCTTACTTGCTGGAAACAAGTGCCATACCTACATTGCGATGATTTTGAATACTAAACTGTATCATTGCTTGCAGAACATCTTCTTTTACGAACCCATCACTAAATTAGTGTATATCCTTGTATACTGTTGTTGAATAAATCCTTACGTTACTTAAACTAACCCAATACACTCTGAATTGATGCACTCAATTTATTGGTTATCAACACAATTGCTTTCTCTTCATGAAAGTAATAAAGCTTGACAACAGAACGGTGAAAGAGCTTTCATGGCTGGAACTCATTTAGCAGTATATTGCGTAGACCATATGGCGCCAAGGCAACTTTCCTATTAACAACGCGTGTCGCATCTGCCTGCTGGTTGATCGATCTGATTGTTCAGTATCTCGCTATCTTTTGATTTCAGCTGGGCTTTTCTTTGCTAAACCTTATTTTGTTTACTTTCGGTTCCTTCTTATTTGTTAGGTTATAGGCTGTTTCTTCCATACTTTATGAGAATCAGCTAGTATGCATTGTGAGAAATATATCATGACTTTTATTCCTTCCGCTCTATGTTTAACTGCATTATAATAATACTTACGAAAAGTTTCATTGAGGTCATAGTGGATAAGCTGTGTAATTTTATTGCGATAATAATTCAATAAGGTGAAGTAACCGTTTGATTGATAGAATGAATTGCTCGAGATGAGCATTCGTCCTGTAGTCCTCCCAGTCCCTTTACTTCCTTTTTTTCCGCATTTTGTGATTGCGGCAGCTCTTTCAATGGTCATCACATACTAACTTCATTCTGTACAGGCATTTTCTCCTCCACCTTCTTCATTTTCTTTTTTCGCCGCAAAGAGCACCAGAGACTGCTATCGAAGCGCATGTGCCCTAGATGAAATGCGCCGAGATTACATCAACGATAAGCGAGATAATGAAGTACAGTCGAAAGTACTTACATTCTACACACCATCATAATGTCTTGGAATATTCCAATAATTGATATTGATCTATCTTCGACAGTTTAGTGGAAAAGGGATATCAATCGGGGATCTGACAAGCATAACATGTCTGCTTGCTACTATCAGAGAGTACATAATGCGGCTTGAGCATAATAACCGCAAGTCCCGTGGTCGCATTTAAGCCATGGCAGAACGGTAAATGTTGATGCATCCGAGCTGCTGTATGGTAAAGACCTCAATAATACGATGATGTAAACTTCTGTGTTGGCGACGCAATTCAGCGTACGCCATCACATATGAGATTGAGAGCCGCATGCACGCGTATTACTCCTTTTGAAGAATCTGGGGATCTCCTTCAAGAACAGGAGAGCATCGACGGTGAATCACCTCTAAATTTCAATGTGTCAGTCCTTCCTTCACGGTGAAAAATGCCTGGAGTCGAAGTTAACGGAAATGAAAGTTGCTCATATATCAGTGTGATTATTGGCAATTAGAAATCGGTCATGGGAGGTATAGGACGGGACTATAATCGTAAGGACGTTGTGACCGAAGACATACAAGGAAATATGTATTCATACTTCAGTAAGGCAACAAGAGAGGGGGAAAAAGAGCCTCTTATCTCGCCTTTGTCTTCTCGAAATTAAAAGGAAGACGAAATAAAGCTCGTCGATTCTGAAGCCACACAAGAAAACAATAAGATAGGATAGTACAGGTATGGTCACAACAAGGCTTTGTCCTCTTTTGGGTCGTTTAGCTCCCACAAAGAATAAATACAGGGAAAATCGAGCTCAGCGAAGTATGGGACAGGAGGTCTTTTGTTGTCTTCCTTGTGGGGAAGGAGGTCGTCATCGACTCTTTAGTAAATTGTGCAAGACTACACTCCGAAGTAAAAAAGCGTGCTGTGATATCTGATTCTACTGCTTATTGAACAGACTTTTTACGCTAATCTATATAAACTTTGCGCCCATGAGGAGCCACTTTTACGCTAAGAAAAAAAAATCGAATATGCGTTCGTTAATACATAAGTTGGCAACAAATTCATACACTACTTACGTCAAAGCAGCCCTCGATGGACGCGAAATTCATATAGGCAGCATAAAAATTTGTTCAGGGTTATTAAATGGAACAATACTTGGAAGTCAGTTTACTGACCGTCGAAGGGTAATCCCATCCTTTGATGGGTGCCACGCCGCGCACCGTTTCGATGGGGGTGGGAGTAGTAGTTTGTGGCTTCAGTGAGCGGCCAATTTCTTTGCTTTACGACCAGTGGTCTAAACAACCGATCAAAAGTCATGATTTTCTGTGTGTATAGTCAACCCCAGTACGTAACCGGGGACGTTTCATGGGGGAAACGGAGCCAAAGGAAAAAAAAAAAAAAAGGAATTCATGCGTCCCTTTAAATACTGTCACTTTAAGGCTTCTGATTGGTGCGTTGGCAACCCTACTACAATAGACCAGCGCACATCTTTGAAGTATAAGAAAAGGTACCTGAGACTCTGGCGCAAAGATACACTGCTCCTCACCGCAGAATTTAAGTGGTGTTAACGCAAGGTAATATTTGGATGACGCAAATGTTTATTCAAAATCCTGTATTTTCGACTGCCAGTCTTCCCATCGGGAGTGCTCTACAAGCGCAGAGCAAAAATCCGTGCCACGATTATATGCGACAAAACTGTAGCATGACACGGTGTAGCAGTGACACTGTAGTCACCAGTAACATCCGCGACATATTTCTATACGCATCCCAGCATAGCAATAAGATGCTGATAGCCTTCGAACGCCCGGAAGTCACAAGGGGTATCAGCAATCAGGTACTTCAACATGGTCATCAACAGTGTTCATAAAAACAATCAAACGATTCAGGCATTTCATGGCCTAATATATAGCACATCTTCGTCACCCTAATCATGTAGAGGCAGAAGTGCCTCATGTGACCTCTTCAGCTAATCAACATTGACAGCCAGATTCTTGAAACTTTGCGACAGTCGTTCCTGGAACTCAACAAGCCAAACTGTGACTTGGTTTGACCCGTTGGACACGACAGCCCTGTCGTGTCCCTATCGTCGCCTCATGGAAAAAGGCGTCGACAGGCGTGACTCCGTATCACCTCTTCCTGCACTACAGTTACCTCTTTCTCGAGAAAAGCGAGAAGGAATACAATAAGAATAGAAAGCCGCGCTATTAAGCTTATATTTCACGCAGTCCATCAAGTACGTACGTTTCTTTCACTAAACGAATCTAGAAAACTCAATGGCTGCCCATTCTGCTATGCTACACTTAGGCCATCAAAGCAACAAGAAAAGGACAAAAAAATGTCTGTCGACAAGGAAAAGGAAGCTGCTTTAAACGGTTTTTCCATGCACGGGCATTCGCTCCAAATGTACAATTCTTCACCCTTAAACCGCAGTTCTTCTCCTTCATCCACCCCAGTTGCATCATCACCATCCGTTGGAAACTACCACATCCCTATGTACTCTAACAATTCATTTGCACGGTATACGGTATCCATGGGCATGCATCATAAGCAGCATGCACAAGAACAGCATCCGCTCCTGAATTCTACACATGGAGGTGCACTCGCGCCTAACGATCTGCAAATGACGACAACTTCGTTACCGACCGGCACTTCGCCTCATATCGCAAAGCAATTGACCTATGCACAAATGTCTCGGCAGTCAGCGTCTCCACATCACCATGCACGTACGGCAGCCGCAATGGCGCGCGGTGCCCCGGTAGCATCTACAGTTACTATCACCGACCCCAATAACCCCAGCAGAACTTTCAATGGGATGACAGGGCGATTAAAAGACGAAGATAGCACCACGACTTCAAAGTCGTCTACACCAACAATGTCAAATGCACAGGCTTCAAATCAGACATGGACAACGCTGGATATTGGTGGCATGGGCCTCAAAAACATTTCGCCAGCTTTGTGCTCGTACACGTTCCTGACCGTCCTTTACATGAATCACAACAACCTCACGCAGCTTACACCAGCCCTTTCAAAATTAGTAAATCTTCGAACGCTGGATGCGTCCGGTAACAAATTGACGTCCATACCACCGGAACTGGGGCTATTGATCAACCTGCGCGAACTCTTATTATTCGACAACAAATTGACCACCATTCCTAGCGATCTGGGGACGCTATATCAACTAGAGACACTCGGTCTAGAGGGGAACCCTATGCATACGGATATTACAAATCTGCTGATGAGAGAGGGGACCACGGCTGTGATCCTTTCGTTAAGAGAGAATGCACCAGGTAAGAATACTTTGTCTAGCGGACGAAAGAGATTTATTAAGTTGGCTGTAGTGGGAATGCCGCCACCGCAGAGAGAATGGATTACGGTGGAGACCGACTCCGAAGAGACCGATCGAGGTAAGAGAAAAACAACAACTGTGCAAATCTACTTGGGTACTCAACCCTTTGCAGATAAGTTTACCGTCCTATGTTATAACACGTTATGCCAAAAATACGCTACACCACAAGCCTATGGGTACACTGCATCTTGGGCTCTGGCTTGGGAATACCGCAAGGAATTGATCATATCAGAAATCCTCAATTACAATGCAGATATAATCTGTCTACAGGTAGGAAACTCGATCAGTATGGGTAGCGCGAACAACAGCACGTTGTAGGAAGTGGAGATGCATCGCTATGATGAACTTTTCTGTGATGAACTCCAGCGACGTGGCGGATACGACAGCGTATTCTACCCAAAATCACGAGCCAAGACAATGAGCGAGAATGAGCGACGTACCGTTGATGGCTGTGCCACTTTCTACAAAGCGTCCAGGTAAATTGTTAACATCGAGTCAGGGAGATCTGATGATGTTCACAAATGTGTAGGTTCAATGTGATTGAGCATAGTTTACTCGAGTATAACCAGAAGGCACTGCAGCGCTCTGACTTTAAGAAAACCGAAGATATTTACAATCGTGTCATGACAAAGGACAATATCGCAGTAATGACTGTGTTGGAGGATAAAGAGACGCTAGCCCGAGTATTGGTAGCCAACTCTCATATCCATTGGGACCCTTCATTTGCAGATGTGAAGCTTGTACAAGTGGGTATGTTAATGGACGAACTTGACAAGTTTGCAGCTCGGCATTTATCACCGCCACCACCGTCTTCCAATGGTGTGAAATATCCATCGACGTCAAAGCTGCCAACGATTATCTGTGGCGACTTTAACTCAATCCCGGACTCCGGTGTGTACGAATTTCTGTCAAAGGGTGCGATCAAAGAGGATCACGATGATTTCGGTGATCATGTGTACGGTTCATACACTACTGAAGGATTATCGCACAAGCTTTCTCTCAAAAGCACATATGGGCATATTGGAGAACTTCCGTTTACAAATTATACACCGGGATTCAAAGGTGTATTAGATTATATATGGTATACTAACAATACGATCGATGTCTTGTCACTATTGGGGCCCATCGATAGCGAATACCTGAACAAGATCGTAGGTTTTCCCAATGCACATTTTCCTTCAGAGTAAGTTTTATAGATGTGTATGCAGTTATACTTATTTTCAAAATAGCCATATACCTATTATGGCAGAGCTACGATTTAGACCCCCTCGTCCAGAAGCAGAGGAAGCAAATTTTGTATCGACTACAAAAAGAAATGCAAAGGAGACTCTGTATAGATCTTAAGACAGAAAGCTGGAAATTGGGTGAGACTTCTTTATTTAGGATTTACTTGTAATTGGGGAGGTGTTTCATTTCGTTTTTGTTATTTGTTCGTGTTTTTCACAGTGTACATGTTTTCTTTTTCCTTTTTCTTTTGTTGTTGTCACTTGATTTAACGTTTACTTTCTTTATGTATAAGTAAAGAAGAAAAAAGATATCTTTTGAAGAAGTCTACGGTTATTTGTGTCTGGGCATTGGAAAAGAATAGGGTTAAGCACCGTCAATTTTTTGCAGGAAGACAATTTATCAAAAAGCTGATAAGGAAGCCTGCGAAAAGGGTTTATTTTTGCATTCTTACAAGTGCTGGTATAACGAAATACCCAGTTTTGCAACAATAACAATCAAGTAAGCAACATAAGCACACTGCATAGGTTGGCACACCTTTCTTTTTTATTACACAAAATCCGAAAAGTGGCTCAATAGTGGACACAATTTGAATTACTGACTCAGAATGAATGATTCGAGTTCTTGTGGGCATTTGCGCACGTACGTACAAATACACAACCGTCACAAACGGCTATTTATTCTTCGCTACCGACCGTATCTCCATTATTCACCGCATTACTGTATCTAATACAACTGTTTCCTAGAAGAATATGTTATTGGTAGATCCGCGATAACCGGACTGAAAGCCAATGCCAACCTTACCCCAATTCGACGGCCGATACGTAGCAACTTGATATTGTAACCTTCAGCCTCATCGATCTTGCATGGAACAAAAGATGGACATTATTGTTCGTGTATGAACCCTTTGGATGCTCATTCGAGCACAGTGCTACCTCATGGAAGACTTAGCACCCTACCCGCTGTTATCATCCTTAAAGTTATTCAAGACTTATTGTAGTGCCGTTATCCTCCATAGGATAATCGGGTCTCAAGCCAGGTTCAGTCTGTAAGCATTGTACATTTCCAATGCGAGGTTATCAGATTAATGCGTTTCACAAGTATAATTCAATATTTTGGATCGGCTGCCAAATCGCTCTCCCGATCCGTCTATGCTTGTTCGGTTGACCAATCGTCTCCAAAAACCGTATCTAGAATGATGACAACTTAGATCCACGAAAACGACGACGTCGCGTCCAGAATTGTTTGATCAACTGGAATCAAATCATCAAAAGATAACACTCGACTTTCAATAATAAATGGCACGTCTCGAGGGACGCTCGAACCGTTATGTATCTTCTTTGAAGAAGATGCAACGACTTTACCCTTTTCATACTTTATACGGACGGCCATGCATAATTGTAGAACGTAGAAAACATATAAATGTAACCAGAAGCGAAAGCGAGTAAAGCGTCATCTATCTCGTACTTTTTATTACTCGCAAATGCTATGCAAGTTGACTTTCGGCTGCCATTGATCTGATCAGTCAAAAAGAAGTCCGACAAAAAGCAACTCTGTGATTGGTCGACGTCTTCGGGTTTGAGAAGCAAAAAATGTCCGATGCCAGACTCGAACTGGCGACCTCCTGTGTGTGAGACAGGCGCGATAACCAACTACGCCAACCGGACTGCTGTTTCGTTTCGAATGGAATGAAAATGACAGGAAATAATGAACATTAAATGAAATGATTTTTAAAAAAATTAGATAAATAATAAAAAAGTAAAAAAATAATAATAATAAAAATAATAATAAATTAATAAAAAAAGAAAATAATAATAAATAAAAAAAAAGATAAAAAAAAAGATAAAAAAAAAGATAAAAAAAAAAGATAATAAAAAAGATAAAAAAAAAGATAAAAAAAAAAGATAATAAAAAAGATAATAAAAAAATAAAAAAAATAATTAAGAAGAAAAGTAAAAAAAAAAATAATAGAAAAAAATAGATAGTAAAAAAAAAGCAGTAAAAAAAAAGATACAAAAAAGAAAATGTAATAGAAAAAAAAGACAGTAAAAAAAAAAGATAGTAGAAGAAAAAAGATAGCAGAAGAAAAAAGATAGCAGAAGTGTGGTATTTCACCGTAGTTAAGAGAATATAGTCACTATAAACTGTATCTCTTGATTGGACTTGTTTCAGAGACATAAGCTCCGTTAAGAAGAATTTTATTTTATTTACAACAGTAGCGAAAAAGTAGTAATAATCCTCTCTTTTTTTACTTCTATCCGAAATAAACAGGAGTCTTACCGTACTATCGTTGTTCTCAGTGTATATTGTCTTTTATTGATCATCATCTCCAAATACTACAAGAAGAAACAAGGTAGTAAAAAAAAAGCAGCAGAAAAAAATGATATAAAAAAGGAAGACAATAGAAAATAGACAGATGTCCTGAAAGTTTGTAGATATGAGATTGTTTTCTGAATCAAAAAATGACAAATAAATATGCAATGTTTGAGTGGCCGCCGATGTGCTAAAAAATATGATTGATTAAAATGATCGCTGCTGTATGATAGCATAAACGCTTCTAAAGAAGATGCACTCATTTTATTTAAAAGAGGTCGTTTGAAAGAAATGACATGTAATATGTGAACATGCAGCATTTACTAAACTTTCGGACGTTTCAATGAGACATGGCCATCCTCCATATAGAAAAGAAGAATAATAATAAAGAAAGGTAATAAAAAGAAAAGAAAAACTACTTCAAAATCTTTTTCTTCACATTTTTTGTCAAATGCTCATTGTTGATTATCACTTTTATAATTTTTACTTTTAATAATTGTTGTATCGTGTAGTTGTAAAGGTTGAAATAAAAGTGTGGAAAACAAGGAATACAATGAAACCGAAGTGTAGGGGAGTTTATTCTGGAATCAGAACCAGAGATCAAGACTACACTAGGTGGTGATATTTATATAGCGCTGGATTGCGTCAGTAACGGAGTTCCTGAGTTAGTTCAGATATATTTAATTAAACATCTGCTTATAATCGCACTAGACCATTTGATATAGCTGGATACTACAATAATTTACCTAATTATCAACTAACTAACTGCAAGTTGTATTATTTTGGTCAATATAGCTAGAATGTTTTTTTTACACATTAGCAAATGAGTCATGTCAATGACAATTAAGCTAATTACTTTCAAACGAATGACAAACATTCGCTCCTGATTCAAATACTAAACCTGTATTTATAATCGTACTTCAGAGAATAGAGTCCCTAATGGTAGCGTTCAGAACGGTGTTACGCTGTATTTTTCAGTTGCTGTATATGGATAGTGTTGTTCCAAGTATTGTCGTAGCATAAGCTGGATAATGGTGATTGTTGTTAAAGGTATCAGTTGAGTAATGTTCGTTGATAGAAAAGTTCGGAATTGAGTGAGCACCAGGTGTAGATTTAAGTCAAACACCAAGACTTGGTTAAGCGGTAAAGCTTGAATCGGCAAAGAGTTTCGTCAAAGATAAAAAGAGAAATAAAAAGAGGACAGCGGAATTGTCGTCGCTTGTCAGACAGAGAGTAAAATAAAAAGAAAAGAAAAGAAAAGAAAAGGAATCAATGGATTCGGGTTAACGGCGGTTTCTTGAGAATAACCAACGGAGGCGAGCAATAAAAGGCGGTCTGAGAAATAAAAGAAAAACCTTTGGAAAAGACCTTTTGAGATGGCTTGAGATAACCAAGAGAAGAATATGCTTTTATAACCTAATGTTTTATTCATTGAATTGGAGGAGTATTTATACAAAATAGATCGATAGAAAATAATTTCGCTAAGTGGATGATCATCTAGTCTATCATGGCTCAAATGGATAATGACGGCAGGTAATTGATTCAATCGTATGTACTTTGTATCGTATGCAGTTTCGATTGTATGCGGTTTTGAGCGGATGTGCCTTTGGATAAGGTTTGGGGGTCTTGTTGGGGGGGGGAATACCAGAGGTCATGTGCCATTGTCAGAGTGGATGTCGATTTGTATGGGATTTTGAGAGCCTAATGATAGCAGCTAGAGTGTTCCACTAAAAGAATAAGAAAGAAAAGAAAAATAAAATAATGTCTATGTCATTGAGAAAAATAGAAATAGCGGCAAGATTGCCTGAGAGTAAAAAAAAATAGCACGCTAAACGGTTTAGAAGAATATTTCGATCATTGATGGTCAAAACAGTGAAATAAAAAGAATCGAAAATAAAAAAGGGGTATACATGCTCAGTATTTCTTGATAATAACTAGAAGACATACAACGATAAATGGTAGCTTGCAACAGAACAAGAGTCTTTGCTAAAAGTCTTTGACATAACTAACCGAGATTGTCATTCTTGAACCTAATGATTTACCTATTGGATTGAAACGAAATTTATGCAGAAGGAATCAGTACTAAATAGTTTCGCTAAATGGATGTACGCCTAGTCTCTCGTGGCGCTAGCGGATAGTAAGGGCAAGTAGTTGATTCAATCGTATGCATGTGTTATTGCTCAGTACATGCAGAAAAAAGCACAGTTACAGTTTGTGGTTCTGTCATACGATAAACAAAGGGACACAAACATTTTTCCTCCATGATCAGCAAGGCCGCTGTATAGCTATCTATATTGCGACGGAGCCTCAGCCGCATTTTTTTAACCAAGTTGAGACAGACAATTCGACTCTCGTAATCTCCATATACAAATGGCGCTTGCTCGCAGTAATGGATGGACCATTGTAAATTAATTATACATATTCTCGTCTACCGTTGCAGATAGCGTATGTTGCGCTTGCTCAGCCAAAGCAGTAAAAGAGTTAAACTTTTAGTCTTCAAACGTTTCTATTGGTGGGAGTTTGCTGGATCTAGCACGAATACCTAGGTACTTTATGCTTCTAGGTTGGTGTCTTGCATAATCATTTTTTATATGCTTTTGTACTATTTCTGGTCGTTACACTCTTTATTCTTTCCACTCAGAGCTGGCTTGTTTTACTTTAGGATCTACATGTATGTCTTATATCGATGACCATCCTCCGTAGGGAACAACAGCTTTACTACCATCAACGCTACGTTTGATTAACCTATTTGGTCCCAGACGTAGCACGAGTAGAATAATCTAGGCATAGTCGCAAGCAAAAATTTCTGCATCCGGACCGAGAGCTGCCTCTCTTCCTCCCATATAAGTTCCCGACCAACGTTAAGGTTAGACAGATGTGAACTATACCGTTTGATGAAATTTCAAAAAGAAAGTTTCTACTGGAGTTTTCCTTTTTTTGGGTTGCTTTTCATGAGAAGATGTAAATCAAAACGATACCTTGACATTGAGCATAGGTTTCATATGAGAGAGTTGGATACAATTATAAAGCATTTCATCTGCATGCGACTTCTCCGGAAGCATGCATCTGCAGAAGGTGGAAAACTAATTCCAGAGTTGTTTGGGGGAAGGATTGCGACCGTTAACCAACATTCAATGTAAATATAGTATGTGTCACAGGTATACTGTTTCCAGCATGGGCGTAGGTTCTCTGGGTCAGAAGGGCATCAATGTGTGTCTCAGAAACCACAGCGTAAGGCATAGTGCGTGTGTGAAAATTCCTGCCCTTTCCTTTTTTTTTTTTCATAAGCGGCAACTTAGTTACAGTTTTCAGCTGTGCAAGCCAGTTAGCGTAATTTTGCATAGCGTAATACTCTGTAGGACAAGTCAGTTTTTTATTTTATTTTATTTTATTTCACATAGCAAAGATGTCATGACCCCGACAATCGTAGGGTGTGTGTGTATTTTGCAGGTAAGAATTCATATTAGAAAACGTGGTTATTACCAATCGATGACATTTATTAACTAGCAGATACCAAGCTGCTGGTAGGTTACACGGCGTAGAGAAAAACATGCTTAACTTATACAAGTTTAATCTTTTCTCTCTCTCTTTTTTTTTTTTTTGCTGGGTTCCACATCCCATGTAGTACTTTTTATTGTGGCAGGTATCATTATCACTCACTTTGCCCACAATCGACGGGGACTTGCTTAAATTTATTTTCACAGGAGCTGCACGTACCTCTTTCTCTCTCTCTCTCTCTTTTTTTTTTCCCTTATCACGTCGTCATCATCATCATGGAAGTACATATCACATCTTCACCGTTGTTTGGAGTAGTCGACGACGACGTCTGCAGCGCAGATAGTTCAGAATTAGAGAATATTTTAAATACGCCAACGAGCGACACCGACTCATCGCCAATATCACTGCGTCGATCTCCTTCCACTTCCTCCGCGTGGAGTAAGCGCCACAAGCGGCGCCCATCACATACGGGCGATCCACTTAAAAAACATCTATCGATAAATTCGTCCCAAGAGAACAGTCGTGCATATCAGCTGGAGGAGCAGCTACAACAGCTTCAGAGAGAAATCGATATCAGAAAAGAGCAAGAAGCAAATTTATTATCACCCCAAGAAAGAGCACATCAGTTGATACGGTCAAAGTCAGAACGCAGAGCCCGGAGGAATAATGAAGAAAAGACCGGCCGACGTCGACTTCCACGATTATCTGTTGATTGCTATGTATCAACACGCATGGATTTGACTCATGCAAAAAGAAGGGATAAGCCCAAAACGATCGCCAAACAGGAGCAGGTGTATGACGACAAATCCAGCTTCTGTGATACTATCGGAATAAAAAGAGATAACCCTGTAGCCCGTCAGCTGTGCGATCGTATCGAGATGTGGGTGTCCGAGACTGACCTGGGCCCAACAACGCCGAAAGAGATGGACATAGAGGCGGTGTACCAACAGAATATGAAACTAATCCATGCGCTGCGCAAACTGTCAGCGCATCATGTTATTTTGAAGAAAAGGCTGGAGAGTTCAGAGGAACGTTGTGAAAAACTAGATGAATACGCGACTCGATGTGCTACCCTGGAAGCTGAACTTCAAGAATCGGCTGAGGGAAAGCAAGAAGCGGAAAAGGTATTGACCGGCGTTCGTCATGAGTTGGAAAGCGTCTTGGAAGAGCTCGAGGATGTGAAAGCACGGAATGCTCGCTACCAGACGAAAGCAGAGGGGACGCAAGGCTGTGGAAACGGTACAGAGTCGGAGAAGGAATTGGAACGTCAGGCGCTGGTCATTGACAAACTGCGGCGGGACTTGCAGGCCCAACATCAAGAAGCCCGTCAGGCAGCGTATTCGTATACAAAAGAAATTCAGAATCTGAGGCAACAGTGGCAACAGGCGAGAAACGATGCCGAAGAGTGGGAAGAACAGTGCAAACGAACGACGAGCATTATTTCCGCGAATGAGTTAAAGTACAAGCGTGCCAAAGCCCAGTGGAAAGAACAGGAGGAAGAGTTACGATCACAGATCGCCGCAGTATCATCTCACGCGAAGGAGGATGAACACAGAATGCAAGCTCGCCCCGTCGATGGCAATAACGAGGAACATAGGGTAGCAAACAGAGGCTACTTGCTGAATAACGTTATTGAAGAGCGTGATAATGAAATAACGCAGCTTTGTACAACGATCAGCAATCAGCAAGTGGAACTGGAGCAGGTACGCCAAGAGATGGCCACACTACAAACGGAACTACGATGCATCCAACAACATCAAGAGGCACGTAATCAAGCGGAAGAAAAAATGCCGTCTTCCAAGGATCTCCATGAGCAAATAGGTCGTCAAACCGAGGAGATTGGACATCAGGTATTGGTCATTAGTCAGCTGCGTCATGAACTACAGGAATATCGCGACAAGGCGGAAACAGCCAAGAAAGCACATGCTGAGGAAGTGAGTCAACTAAAAGCCGAGTTCAAGAGGGCGAAAGAGGATGCCGAAGATTGGGAGGAGCAGTGCCATAGGATCTCTGCTATCGTCACGGCTAACGAGCTCAGACATAAGCGTGCAAAGACTCAATGGAAAAAAAAGGAGGAAGAGTTACGCTTGCAGTACGATCTACAAGACGTTGAGTTTGTTCCACCGCGTATTGTTGCTGAAAAAGATGCCGAAATCGCGCAGCTGAAGCAACACTACGAAGCAAAGGAAAGGGAGGTCGATGTCTTGGCGCGATTGATTGCTGTCCGGGACGAAGAGTTGGCACAACTGTGCAACGAAGGCAACCAGAACGGAAACGAACGCAGCCCAGCACAAAGTGAAAGACCTGGTCTCATGCGTGCCATTATGGAACGTGACAAGGAACTGTTACGATTACGTATGGCTCTCGAACTTCAGCAAGAGGAATTGGAGCTCCATTCAGAGTTACAGAATGAAAAGCTCAAGTTGATACGCACCCTAACCGAGCGAGAAGATGAACTAGCGCGTGTGCGCAAGATGCTTGAAAGTAAAGTAGAAGAGCTATGCTTACAGACAGCATTACAAGATGAAAGGGCAGCCTTGGAGCGAGAGCTCACTAGACAAGGTAACAGGATACAGCACTTGGAGGAAGAAAGAGATTCATTCCGACATACAGTTGCCGAACGGGATGAAGAATTGGCAAAGCTTAGAACAGAGCTTGAGGCGCAGAAGACTGAGGCAGCACAAGAGCTTGAAGCGTTACAACAAGAGATAGTTGACCTAAAGCAGACAATCTCTGCGCAGAAAGAGGAACTATCAAAACTGCAGGCAGCCATTGAAACACAGAAAGAAGAAGAGGTAAAGGAATCCTGCATATACATATATATAAAAGACGGCTTACTTTTAATATGTTTAAACAGGGTGAAAATCTGCTACAGATGGTTGCATTACAAGAAGAGAAGAATACATTGACGCACACGATCGCGGAACGGGATGATGAACTATTGCGACTGCGGAAGGCTCTCGAAAAGCAGAAGAAACATGAGATATGGGAGCTTACAACCTTACAGAACGAGCGAGTTGGTCTGACGCGTACGATCACTGAACAAAACGAAACGATAGCCCAACTGCACAAAAAGATCGAGGAGCAGGAGGGCGAAATTAAGTCGAAGATAGCTCTGCAAAACGAAAAGATGTCTTTGATGGAAACCATTGCAAAACAAGAAAGGCAGCTTTCGGAACTGCGAGCAGGATTTGAAACGAAAAAGGATGATCTCAACATGTGTGAACTTATGAAAGCTGAGATGTCTTTGCTGAAGCAAACGATTACCGAGCGTGATCAAAAAATTACGGAATTACGTCAAGCCTTGCAGAGGAACCAAAACTCTGTGTCCGATGGGAAAATGAGCACCATAATGATGTCTCAGTCGCGTAATAGTATCGGTCAGATGGAGGGCAGTACCGCTTTGAGGGATTCTGTTGGAAATTCGGACCGTTCTCAGCCGGAAGAAGAAGTCTATCATGCGGGATCCAAGATGAGAAAGGCAAGAATCTCACAGGAGGTGAAAGGTGGTAATGCCACTACCGAAGAACAAGCAAGACTCGAAGATATGTACAAAGATGAAAAAGGGAACTCAGCCGATATAGAAGGTACTCTGTGTCGCATGGAACAAGAACTCGTGGAGCAGACGGAATCTTCAAAGATACTTTGCCCAGACAAACAGTAGTGAAGGCATATTCAAGCGGATATCAATGTAATCATAGCAATGCATTAGTAAATAGTTAATTGTGTTGTTTTCTACAGAAATACATAGCATTTAAAAGTTGTACATTGAGGAGGAAAGGCAGGCAACTGAATGAAGCCTATTATTCATAGAAAGCAGCACGTAGAAGCAAACTAGAAGACCATGCTTAAGCTTTTTCTCGTGGCTCATTGATACGTAGCTTCTCATGTCGAATTTCAAAAATGAAATGCATTTTGCACTTCAACTGGTCGTATCTATTCTAATTACTACGGTTAGGTCTAATACAACAAGCTTTTCCGTCGGCATTATCGAAGGAATGAGAGAAGTGTATTGACTTGGAAACGCGACGCCTGTGTGATCTGGCGGGTGTCATCATGTCCGTAAGCTTTCTTTTATAGCATGAAGGAATTTGTCCTCACTGCTACTCGCAACATCTATCTCGGATTCTTTACATAAAAAAGTGCAATCTATTCAGAGATCGTAAGGTCGTTCATGGGAGAATGGTAGATTGTGCCTGAAATTCAAAATGTCCGCACTCGTGGGTTTTCTGACGCGATTCCAAGAGGGACGGTGTAATTTCGCGTCGCGCGTGGGCGCACACATTAGCGCTTACACTCAGACGAAGGAAAAAAAAAATTCACCTGCCTCTTTCATACAGCCCATGACCACAGCAGCATCATTACGGCGTACCCGTTCACAAGCACAATTAAAAGGTAGAGTTACCGACGTACAGACAACAGCAGGATTGAATAGAATCATATAGATTCAACATGGCGAGCGGGTGACCCTTCTGATACATCGGATACCGACGCCGATCATAAAGAAAACCAGCCTCAGACACCTTCAACACCCACTTCCCCTCGTAAACGGCAGAAACGCTCACCACTACCAGCGACCCCTACTTGCATAAGAAACATTACAAACGAATTAGCTGCTGCACAAAGTAAAAAGAAAAGGAGTCAGTAGCCCAGTTCCGGATAACTGATAACCATTTGATTAGTGCAACAGCCACGTAAAACCGTTGACCGAACTTTATATCTAAAATCTTCAAGCTCAAAGTCGAACTTGTACCAATCCGCCAAAGCAACATTTAGGAGGACAGCTGTGCCGTCCCGTTTGATCGGTCGAGAGGAAGAACGACAACAAATGATCAATTTCTGGAAAGAGCATGTTTTAGGCAATCAGCCTGGATGTCTTTACGTATCTGGGTCGCCTGGCACCGGAAAGACAGCTATGTTATCAGAAGTCATGCGCAAGTTGGACGATGATATTATGGCATTACGATCCCATCAAGTCAAGATAGTGATGGTGAACTGTATGAGTATCAATGAGCCAAAAGGCATCTATGCCAAACTCGTAGCAGAACTTACAAACCAAAGCACACATTCTGGAGACGTCATTCAGCAAGCAGAGAAGCTACTGAACGGCAAAAAGGATGTGTTGAAGTAAGCTCTACCTCTCACCCCCTTTTTCGAACAGCTGGGTTTTAAGACGTTCTATTAGTGTGGTCGTACTGGATGAGATTGATCATCTGATAACCAAAGAACAAGATGTCCTGTATAAGATCTTTGAGTGGGCATCATTACCATCCTCTCGTCTTGTTCTGGTTGGTATTGCCAACGCTCTCGACCTTACAGACCGTATTCTACCACGACTTCGCGCAAAGAATTGTAAGAGAAAGCGTACAACGGCCAAAGGAGCTAATCTAGTTTCTCTAGGTGAACCACAGTTACTCAACTTCAACCCATATCAGGTTTCCGAGATTGCAACTATTATCAAAGACCGGTTATATTCCCTGATAGAGGATCCTGAAGATCCATTTGCACCTCCTCCAAAACCCACGGATACTACCCCATTGCCACTGATGCAACCAGCAGCTGTTGAACTATGTGCTCGTAAGGTGGCAGCTTCCATGGGTGATCTACGTACGGCGCTGGATGTATGTCGACAGGCGATTGAGCTGGCGGAAGTGGAATATAAGCGAAAAAACAAACCTGTCCTTGGAGAGCAAAAGGCAAACAGTGAACAGAAACCAGAGGAGCTACCAAAGGTTACCATTACACACATCATGAAAGTGCTCAAGACGGTGTTCGGCAATCCAACCATGCTGAAGCTTCAACAGCTAAATATGCAGCAAAAAGTCATTCTGGGCGTGCTCATGGTCATGGGTCGTTCGGCGAGGGGTGGCAAGAAAGATCAACTTACACTGGGCAAAGTAAGAGAGAGAGAGAGAGAGAGAGAGAGTGTGTGTGTGTGTGTGTGTGGTTGAACATTCATGGCTGATCCGTTCTTTAGTTTCGTGAGCAGTACCGCGTTTTATGTTCCTCTGATGGACAGCGTGATTGTATGATTACGCCTGTATCAAGCACAGAGCTTAACGACCTATTGGCAATGACGGAAATGGCAGGTCTTATTACGCTGGGCAAAAGTAAAGAAGACCGATCACGCAAGATCCATGTGAATGTACAGGAAGGCGAAATTATGCAAATGATTGAAAAAGTCCCCATCTTACAAACATGGATGACAGGAATACTTGAAAAGGCCGATTAATAAAGTTATTATTACTATGCATAGCTAAAAAGAAAAGATAGAGGTAAGATCTGTTGAGCGCTCAGAGTCGATGTGTGGAAGGAAAAACAAGTTTATCTGCAGATGGGATGGTTTCTAAATGTGAGTGTGCATGAAGAACAAGCTAGAGACGATCGTTAGGATGACAACAACTATTCTCCCTCGTCATTTGGAAAGGGAGGAGCATAATGCAATGTGCTACCAAATTTAATGTGAGGCAATATTCTCTGTACTGGTTCTCAGATAATCAACCGTGAGGTTTGCAAATGATGGCTGCATAGTTTGTTATCATGTGGATGAGGAGAGATCAGATGTACCGGTTCCAAGTCGAATAGGCTATCACAGAGATCCTTATTCTTTCAAGGCGAGTAACAATGTAAATTTCTTTCTTTTTTCCTCCTTCATGAGCTGGAACGGTCCTGTTTTTTTTCCCAGTGTGTATTTTGTCATGATAGTGCTCCATTTTCTTTAATACGAGAGTATGTGTATGTATAAGTGTGTGAGTGGTGTTTAGGCAAAAAGAAAAAAGAAATGTTACAATAGAGTAGGAAATGTACAAATAAGAAACAAAAAGAAATTAGGAAATGATGATGTTAGTCTTCTTCAATGACCCGTCCATATTCGTCAAACTTGATACGAAAAAATGGATGGCGAAGTGCTTCACGTGCGCTGATTCTTTCGTTGGGGTCATAGAGTAGCATTTTCCCCACAAGGTCAAGAAAATGCCTTGTCAAGGTTGATGTCGGGGCAATGATTTCCTAGAAAGAAGATGTGTTAGTTTGTTAACATGGGCCCAGTTATGGTGGGTCTTTTTTTTTTTTTTTTTTTTTACCTCCAATGGTTTGAGTGCACGAACGTATTTCCGACTTTGTTTCGTTGTATCATTGGCAGGGTATTTCAGACGGCCATCCTTAAAAAATTTTTGTGCTTCCCGACTATATTCTTACGTGATTAACGAACCTTGTTTCCGTCTTAACTTTTCTTTTTTACCTGGAGGTCCGAATAATGCGTAATGGAAGTTTTCCCAGAACAACTTCCATCATTGCGAGATGCTCAAGATTATCATGTGTCTGGAATAATGCATCACCTGTTAAAAACTCGACAAGGATGCAACCGATGGACCAGATATCGCACGGATAGGACCAGCCCATACCTAAACGATGACTTAGTCACATGCTCTTAATATGTTGGATGATCATCGTTTACCCAAGATGATTTCTGGTGCTCTGTAATGTCGGGTGGAGACAACCGAAGAATGGTAGTCTTGTTCAAATGTCGCCGACCCGAAATCAATCAAACGAATATCCGTATTTTGAAGGACCCTCGTCTTTGTGTGCTAACCAACGTAAGTACAAATCAACCGTTCCATTTGGTGTACTTACATTTCCATATTTTGTAGCCACTTCATGACTTCCGTGGTTTACGAGCAAAATGTTTTCAGGTTTTAAATCAGTATGAATCAGCTTCAGATCATGTACAACTGGGAGGAAGAAAATCACTGCATTAGTTTCCCTCTTCTCTCTCTGTCTCTCTGTCTCTCTGTCCCTCTCTCTCTTTTTTTTTTTTTAAAAAAAAAGATAACTTACATGCAACGCTTGTCAATAGTTGTTTGGCGAACTGTTGAATGTGGTTTGGTGGAAAGGGACGGAATTCATTGGATTTTAAAAAGTCAAATACTGATTGGCCTAGTAATTCAAAGACCATACAGATATGATTACGATAGTCGAACCATTCCAATAAATGGATACATTTACTAAGAAAAGCAAGTTACTACTCACTGGACTCCTTCTTTGTTGCGGAAATTTCTTTCTTACTTCAGGTTCAATGGATCGTTTTCTTTGAGCGTATTCAAAACACGAATTTCAATTTTGCTCGCGTCTCTGTATTTGGGGATGGCGCGGATGATCTTGACAGCACAAAAAGTTCTCTTCACTCGGTCATAACATTCCACCACCTTACCAAAGGTGCCCTGACCGAGTAGCCGCATCATTTTATCTGCAATTCAATGTCAGCTTCTTCTTTTTTTACAGGAGCGTACATCGTGGCGTTAAGGATTCGTTCGGTTTGATGATATAATGACCATCCTTATCGTCAAAAGGTGGCTAAATTTCATGTCGCGTTTAATTTTTAAAAAAAGACGGGGTCCGAGATACTGCTTTTTTTTTGTTTTTACCTGGATGACAGTTGAGGGAGCAGTGCGTAAGGTATTCATTGAATGAAGTGCATCTAATTTTTGTGATATTTATTATTATCAGTTTTACTATTATTTAATTTTTTGCGTTTACCTTGAAAGATAATAGAAGTGCTATCTTTTTTCCGCTTTTTTGTAGTAGGTGGTAATTTTGAGGAAGTATCTACTTCCTGTTGGTCTTTTCTGGGTCGTTTTGAACGTGTAGAAGCAGCTGGCGGTAAATAATACTGAGTGGTAAGTTCTTGCTGTGAAGGTGGCGGAGTAGGTGTATCGTCAATCACGATAACCTCCTGAGGATAACCATTCTTGTAAAACTCTGCCTCCCAGTTTTTTGGTTGGCATCTAGAAGTGCTTGTGCTCATGGCCAAAGGGAGAGAAAAAAGAAAGAAAGAAGAGAAAAGGAAAAAATAAAGGAAAGGACTGGGGAAAACAGACTTTGTTAGGCTTCTTGAATCATAACCAATGGGAAGAGATGAGACTCACCAGCTTAACAAAGTAGAATAGATGACACTCGCTTTGATTGATCGAGAATGGTTACGTTAAAAAGAAAAGAAAAAGGGAAGAAAAACCCGTCTTGAATTTTTACGCTTTTGTGTTGTGTGTGTTGTGTATATGTGTGTGTCTATATGTGTATGTGTATATGTGTTTTGGGAGTGTACGTATATATATATATGTACATATAACAAGTGTGTAAATGTTATGTGTGTAGGAAAGAGTTGAGAAGTACGTCTGTATATATTGTTGTTTGGGATGGATGAGTATCAGTAAGTTAGATAAAATGGGTTATTCTTTTTGGTGGAGTGTGCGATGGACCTTCTTTCTTTTTTTGTTATTTAAACGTATGTGTCTCTCTTTTTTTCTTCTCTATCCGCCTATCAATGCGTGAGTAAAAAAAAAAAAAAAAAGAGGCGGAACGTGCTAATTTGGAAATTGGAACATCTCCATTTCCCCCTTTCCCTTGTCCCCAACTTCACTATCACAACGATAGGATTCAAGAACCCTTTCATAAACCTTCACCACTGTAAACTCAGCTGTTTAACTGAAATAACAAAGTATTCTCACTAAGGAGACTTAACAAATCACTTCGTTTATGCAACACTCATCTTGTCTCATCTCCCTCATTCCCGGAAGACTTTCCAAATAGCTCATTTCATGCTGCCTACTACTACCAAAGCGGAGTATAAATGATTTTTTTTTTTTTTACGTTGTAGTTGTCAATCAGCCTACAAGAAAATAAAAAGCATTGGGAGTAAAGTCACCAGCATAACCTTCCTCAATAGAAGAAACATGACTTTTATCTGAAATGAACAAGTACTATTCATGCTATAGGTGTACAAAACAGCATTTTGTGAGCTCTGTTCCCAAGTTTCCCGACTTAGCCACCCTCGTATCCCCCTTGCACCACTTTACTATAATTCATTATACATTGAAGCAATCTACCGCTTATGCGATTTGAAAACGGTCTCTCGAACATGGAGCAGGATCTGGCGGCGAATGAATAAAAGATCAGACACGTGTCGAGACGATGTCTTTCTATGGCTGAGATTGGCATAAGAAGAGAGAGACGTTATCCTGGTACAAGAAAGAAGGTTTGTATTGCATTAGAAGATTTGCGCAATACAATTTATTATATTATAAATGATTCAAACGTTAAAAGATAGAATGAAAGCAGACATCTAAGATACAATGGGTTTTAACATATACCTAAACAAAAGTAGTATTTAGTTCCCAACCTGTGGTTATGGTGAGAACTTACATGCGAACAACGAATAAGCCTGCTGGAAGGCCTTGTTGGGTTTGCTCCTTCACTAATTCTAGACCAGCTTGCTTAAATATTCTTTTCAGAGCTTCATTTGGTCTATCACGACTTGCCGTTAGTATCTGGTCTTCTTCCTACATCGTCACGATCCTTTTTTCTTTTTTTTTTTTTCTTACCTCGTCACACTACTATCCTCTTCATCCACAACGTAATCCTTCGATGAGTTGTTTTCCTTGACGCCAATTAAGCCGTTTGGTTTTAGGCCCTGGATACAACGTTTGAAGAAATCTACCAGGTCGTCTAAATAATAGTAAAAAAGATAGCTTCAATTAACTACATGCTACCGCCTTTTTTTTCCCGTGTATCTTCAGTCTCACCATCCGTTAAATGGCCGAGGACCCATTGGCACCAGATCAAATCATATTTTCCTTTTTCTGGAACGAAGTCTTGGAGACCAGCACAAATTACCTGGCCAACAACCCCGCGCTTTATTTCATCGGCCAAATAGGATGTCTTTGCTTGCTCTACAAAGTTGGGAGCCTGTTCCACAAGATCCACACATTCAAATGGTACTTTGAGCAGGAAATTTTTCGTGACACGACCAATACCCGCGCCACAATCGCATGCATAGGCGCGCTCAGTAGTAGGAGGCTGTTTGACGACGTTATTGGCACCTCGCACGCCATACACAAATTCGTCAATAAATTGGAGTGATCCTTTGACATCCACAGGATCTACTACAGCAAACCCACCGAGCATCCCATTAATCGTAGGTGACACGTTGGACCAGTAGTTCTGTGCATTTCTGTACCAGTCTGGTTGACCCATTAACTGGGCATTATCGTCCTGTTTGAGGCCCTACATTTATGTTCCCATGTTGGTCTCCTTTAATTATTATGCAACTGCTTACAATGGGCATGGTGCTTTGGTGACCTCTCTTCCTTTTTAAAAGCAGATTTTTTTCTCTTACTTGCACCCATGAAACGGACTTTTCGGCGCCAATTTAACCCTGTGACTTGCTTAATCTTACTGGATTCACGGCAGTGGGGAAGCCCCAAATCCTCTCTCTCTCTTACTGATTGCCGAGAAGTCTATGCATAAACACAATTTCGCCAAAGAAAAAAGGTCGCAGCTGTCAAAAGGTGTATGCAAAAAGGGGGCTGTGAAAAACGCTCTGATGGGTCACTTTTTACCTCCCAAGGTCAAAGCAGGAAAAGATATGGTTGCTAATTTTCTAGGCACCGATATATCGAAGGGCGTCGATGGAGCACTATTCTGAATCGTGACATCGCTAGAGACAAAGTGTTCCTAATGCGTGGGTTTGTTTTCGACCGCGATAGTTTAGTTGTTATGAAGACTTGCAGCTTGTGGAAAAACGGTCATCACGAGGAAGTGCTTTCTAAGATACTGAAGGGAAATCCACGATTTATTGCCTCAGTTAAGTTGATACTAGCTTGAATGTCATTTTGAAATTGAAACAGTGCGAAGCTGCAACACCTCTTTGGAAGCGATGAGGGTGTTCAGTAGATTGAGAAACGCGGGTTTCTGTCTAATATGCGCCAACGGATATTAGTAGTAGTCTTTTTGTATTCCGTCGCTGTCAAAGATGAATATTTGAACACGCCTTATATTGTTTAGCTATCTCTTCTGCATGGACACGAATGTCCCACCGTTCTGCTGCTGTTGATGTACTCATATTTCTCAAACTGAAGTTTGAGAACCTAGACTTAAGCTGAGGAGCGAAACGAGTATATATATACATCTTACGTTGTTTCTATCACATCAGCATCTTCATTTCTTGAACTTATCTGCTTGTATCACGTTGATACGAGAAAACCTCTCAAACATCGCTTCGTGTAAATGGTGCAATCCGCATACAAAAAAACTTAAAACCAGTTCTGCAAAATAGGACTGTTTCTCAAAGCTTCGCTCCTCACACCATGCTCACAAAGACCATACTTCCTGCGAGAATATATCACCTCATGCTGGCGCATGCACTTTCAACAGAACAGGTACGAGCATTCAGATGTCAGAGACGCTAAACAGCGGATGGTTAGGAAGAAGTCATTGGTCTGCTGATTGGCAGTTGGCAGGTTTGTATTATCCTCCTGTCAATGAAGAGCTCAGGTTCCATTAGTCCTCGGCAAGCAACAACCCGTTCAGAAAAGAATCTAACATCGCGAAAATCGAGACGATTACCTTGTTAACTCGGTCAGACAAACGAAAAGATAGAGTGGAGATACCAGCAGAACAGCTTCAATTTGCTGTCACACAAGCAGAAGTAATGACAGATTCAGGGAAAAAAAAAAGGCTGGTCTGACACTTGTGTAGGAAGAAAGTCGGAAACACGGTCAACCACTGCATGTCATAGGGTGGGTAAGGGACGCGAAAAAATGAGATGTCATAACAAGGCCAGTCGATCAATCATCTACATAGTATCATAGCCATCCCCACATTACCGTATTCCCGTCCCATGTAGGTAAGTAGTATACAGCATTATGTATTTGAGAAGACATGACACATATACTGTCATCAAAGATCTAAGGACACAACTTACACACCAATTAATGGATGATCGGTTTTTGGGTATCATTGTTTCTTGTTTTGATGCTAATGTAAGCTTTCAGAAGGATTGCGAACAAACAATTTACATTCTTATTCTACCTAGGCACAGAACGTGCGCATTACATGTTTTCAATCTGCAACCCTGGAAGACGGCAGGTAGGGAAATAGAAGAAGAGATCGATCGACCGTCATCTCATTCACCCACACTATCTGACAGCATATCACGAGTTGACGTACCATTAGAAATACTGCCAGCATCACCCAATTCAACCCCTCGAGATTACGAAGATTTTTTGATTCTACCCGTCCGGATGTACGAAGAGCATAAGGCGGAATATGAGCTTGTTTCCGAAGAAATACGTTGGAAAAAAGAGTACAGTACCGGTGCTGATGGGTAACAGAAGCTAAAAGGGGACGCTTTGTATTCATCTATGTTTCTGTATAGATCAAATTTGGGCGATCGACTGATTCAGCTGTACAATGCTGGAGTGTACGGACAATCCATCACGCACCTTGTAGATAACGTGATCTGTCCAGCCACTCAGGTACTGGAACTAAAGTGCGCTGCAGTTCAACAAGAGGTAAAAAAAAAGTCATATTAACGTAACTTAACGAATGTACAATGAGAAGATCGATCAACTACGGCAAAAGAAAGAGGCACTATTGGCGGATAAAAATGAGATATTCGCTGCGTTTGACGCCGAGGGAGACTGTCTTATACAGCTGGATGACTAAACCGCGCATCCTAACTTAATACAGATATAGTCTGCTTATTGGAAATGTCTGATGTGATGGAAGCAGTTCGGAAAGCGAGAATTAAGTATCAATGTCTTGCACATCGCATACATCGGAAAAAAAAATATTTTACAACAACGTGGGCGACACTATCTATGCTGATAGGGGGGAGACGTCTTGGCGAAGAAAATCTTCATATACTTGTCCCACTCAAAAATACGGGTTGCAAGTAGCGTGAAAGTGCTTGTCAGCCGACGCTCTAAATCATTGAATGAGATTTGGTGCAGATCAGCCTGGCAAAAGGGAATCGCCATCCTTGCTCTCTCATACCCACATATTTCCCATCAGAATGTGCGCAAGATGCATTCTCGGGCAATCATTATCCATGATGACGGTTCTGAAGTCGTGAGACTAGAGTACTCTGTTTCTTCTATCCCCCAATGGCCGCGCTTACTTATGATAGCGTAATACGGCGTTTCCGTATTTATGTTCCTTCAATCACGATGTGTTCTCCAGTGCCACGTTGCATGCTGTATCGTAGATAGGTGCAGAAAGGAGATATACAGGATCCGGATCCTTCCAGGTGCATTCAACTTCAGATGGTCAGCTATGTCCCTCAACGTGTCAAAGGTGCGATTGCATGCTGTCATTCATGCAAATATATATAATGTGGCGTTCTATTCGTGGGTATTTACCTTTTCACATTGGCTCTGCTTCTGTCAAGTATTCCTGATATATGTCTCTGTTAATCAGACGTAAGTTTGGTTATGGAAGCTCTTTTCATTGTCCTCATTGGTAACAGGCACTGTGGAAGTTAATTCAGAAGCCTTGCATTCAACCAGTTATACACACACTAACACAGAATCACGGGAAAAACCCTGTAAATTTGTGTCCACAGGGGATTAAATCCTCTAAGCAAAAATGTCATGTCTCGAATGAATTATTAATGACATGCATGAATTTAGAATATCCATTCAACAAATACTTCTGGCTGCATCATGCTGGCCATTTCCGTGTGACAGTGGTATGTAGATCTTTCCGTATGTGGGAAATCAGGTTGCGTGTTATAAACATTCAAACACTATGTAGATGGGATCATCATCACTGCATACGCCGTGTTTAACATAAGTAACTGTGCCGCCATGGTTGACCCAGGAAGGCCACAGCTATGGACTTATATCTTCGACTACATAAATGGGTTGTGATTATATCAATCCTGCCGTCCGTAAAACAGCGTAGACGATTTTGAATGGTTTTCTAGGCTTGAATATCGACTACAAGTCGAACTGTGGATGGTGTTGCTGTGATTGTCATATGAGGCGCATATACCGATACAGTCTCACGTTAGGCAGGCTTTTGTTCAGAATGATTTGATATCCGTTGTTATCCAGAATGCGGACAGAGTCTTGAATGCCATAACCATGAAAAGTCCGCTTTCGACGAGGGATAGATCTCTATTTTTCTTTATACGCAAACAATCAATCTATTTTTAAATATCAGGATATATGTTCTTCAGAGACTATAACAAAGTGAATCAATGCTTCGGCAATCACGATCAAAACACTGGTTATTAATCATATCTCAAAATCGCTCACAGAATGACACAGTAGTTGAAGACTCGTCATCTTCGTATCTTTCTTAGGCTTCGTGCTCGTTTGATTCCTCTGCTGATTACCAAGGATGGCGCTATCACATAACACATGCACTATGGAAAATGGGTTCCTGCTTGACTATTTTTCCTTAACAAAGAAGCAGTCTATCGAGAACTGAGGTAGTACGGGACCCTGACGGGCTATTTTTCTCTTAAGGAAAAGTAGTCAATCAGGAACCCATTTTCCATAGTGATGCAGAGAATTCCTTAAAACTGCTGTCAATTTAGTGCGCTCCTGGTGCGCATGCAGCGAATCCCAGAAACTGGCTTATGTCAGAAATTGCTCTTGGGAAAAAGGGTACAAGTGGCACAAGCCCGAATTTTCGTGCAATCCTGCGTTTCTGTATAAAAACCCGGCATTGTCTCTAAATAGACCTTGCAATACTATGGCTTAACTGTCGTATTATTCCGTGACGCATTCGCGTAAGAGACAAATTCCGTTATTCCGACGTAAACTGTGTGTCTCAGGTAACGGATATAGTAGGTACACATAAGCATGCATGATCTATCGCCTTGATTGTCGATTTTGCATATCCTTCCTCCATGTATTCTCGATCCTTTTTTTTTTTTTTTCCTAAACCGCCTGACCTCCGCCCCTAACCGTTCTAGCTATAAGTTGCTGCCTGTTAAGTACAAATTAAATTGACAAGTCCTCTTACTCTTTGTGCGTTGCACATCACAGCTGGCTAAATACTGGCTCGCTTCAATTCTCATCCAGCGCGTTGCCTTCTATAAGCCAGTCCCTTCCACACACCGATAACTCGTTTCCAGCATGGGATTGAAGTGCACTTTGGGGAGAGTATAGTTAAGATGATATCCAGGCATCATTCTATTTACTAATTACGGATTCTTTTTCGCGCTACTCGGATAAATATTCGGTCCATTGGAGGACAAAATCCCCACAAGTTATCAGGTCCTCTGATGAAAAAGTCGGCCCTCTAATGACCATGTACTTTATCCTTTCATTAGCGCGCATTGGCTCTTTGCAGGACGCAGAATATATTTGCAGTAGCGTAGGAATGGTTTAATCAAATAGAGGTTGCATTATTTCCTTTCTATCTCGACAGGAGTTTGGAACTTATTCGAGAATTTCGTCTAGCCGTCGTCTAGGCTACTGTCGTTCCTTATTCCTTCTTTCGAATTCGTGAAAACAAAATAAGTTACGATTCTTTGGAGTGCAAATATGGATGCAAGCCAAGTCATAAACTTAATGTATGTTTGTTTACAAATAGAAGAAGGATAAACTAGTCAAATGCCCAGGGTAACGAGAAAGATCCCGGTACGGGACTCGTAGTGATGCATTCCAGTGGTTACTTCTGGTAGGACATAAAACAAAGAGTTGTATAGAATAGACGATACTTTTTATACTTCTCTGATAGTAAGAAGCATACGTAGTAAATATATTGCAGGATAGAGGTCACGCGCTCTAAGAATAGACAGAACGTTAAGAAGACATCTGCGTGCTTGATACTAGCACTAGCAAAGACTAAAAAACGGTTCCAAAATCAAAATCGCAGTCTACATACGGCCATCGATGGCTGTGTAAAAAATCCCAAATTAATCCGCACGGGTAGATGAACATTTTTTTTTTTTTATTTATCAGCACAAAATATTTGAATAAATCTTTTGTGATGCTTTTCATTCCTCCCACAAATATCCGATGCTTGATAAACGAAACGCTTAAATATCCCATTTGTCTGATCTTTTGACTCAAACAGATAATATCCTCCGCTGACCCTCTTTCTTTTTGTTGACATGCACGAGAACAAGTTCTCTCTCTCTCTCTCTGAGCCTAAACAAATAGAACTAGAAATATATCGCAGCTTTGACAGATTTGATGGTTGGGAAAGTCCCGTAGAAATTCTGAGTAAACAGGTACCGAGAATTGGGTTGACGGCGTGAAAACCAGTCGATTGACGTGTGAGCACGAAATTCATTTGTTTTGGTGGCGCCAAAAGTTTATGCAACTCGCTTTGCTTCCATGCGGAAATACCGTCTTATTGGAGAACAAGTAACTTTCTACGAATCTAACCAAAAAGGCATCCGGGAAGGATGAATAGCCCGTTACACATTTAGGGAAGATGAAGCAGTTTTCGAACCTTGTGTATCCGATCGCGTAGAGAAACGGCCGTTGGTTGGCCAGACCCTGAACGCCATCAAGCCAACTCTTATTATGCCGATAACCTTCCCAAAGTAATAGAAAAAGGGATTCCTTTTTGCACTTACCTAAAAGGACGACACCTTCACCTATAGTTATGCATCGTTACTTATTCCAGAGAATCAGAATTTAAATCTGCTTAATTCCGAAGTTGTATCAAATATTTGGTGCAGTAATTGAATATGTCACCAATTCCTCCAAGGAACATCATAGTATTTCGCTTTCCCTCCGGTGATATGAAGTCTTGCCAAAAGAACCTCAAGGCGAGATCCAAATTTGCTAGATCTCGCATGTAAATTCTGCGTCTGTTTAAGATGACTTGGCATTTCCTGCAAACATTTTATGCTGCTCCAGTAAATGTTGTTAGTTTATGAGAAGACTAAGTTCATGTAAGATAATCTTCTGCAATACTCGATATGTGGAGGAGCGGTATTATTATAGGTTTCTTTTTCTTTCCCAGCGCTAAACTGGGCTTTTCTGGACGCAACACCTGTGAAGAGCAACGTAAAACATATTTCAATAAACGGTTGTTCCTTTTTCCCATTTTATTTTCATGTACATTCGGTAATAATATATAAAAAAATACAAAGCAAAACTGCATGAGACGTTTATACCATCCTGCGGCGTCTTGTCCCATTTGCTTTTAACGCTTCGACCTCGGGACTCGTGCGACATTTATCTTCCAACCTCAGATGACGGTTCAATCCATCTGTTCGGGAGAACCTCTTACTGCAACTAGGACAGGAATAGGGCTTGTCTCCAGTATGAATGCGGATGTGGCGTTGTAAATCGTGCTTGCGTGCAAAGGCACGTCTGCAGACATGACAAGGGAATGGCCGTTCTTGACATTGTGTACTCTCTTTCTCCATGCAGAATATCTGCCGTTGTAAATTGTCCCCAAGATCATTTGGATAGTGTCCTGTTGCTATGCTCCCACACGGAAAATCGTCTGCTTCCCATGATTGCTTGTGCTCCAGATAGTTCCAGCCTTGCTGATTGGCGAGAAAGGATACCAACGGATAAGCAGGTGTCGTCATTGTGTCAGAAGACCAGAAGAGAGAAAGAAAAAAAAGTGAGCTCGTTAAGACGTATTGTTATCGTTGCGCCCATCTTTATATACTAGCGAACGTTGATTGAACAATCAATCTTAGGAGAGAGCGATTTGACATAGCGCACTATTTTGTAAATAGAACCGGCTAAATGCGCACACGGAAGGGCTTTTCCTTTTTATGCGAAAACCCTAACCGTGAGTTTGCGTAACGATGGGTGCTGCAGCGCTTTGAACCTAATACGTACATGAGATCCTCGCCAATAGCTTGGCCCCCATCTATTCACTGGGTATAAATCCTCAAACATGCTTATTTCTTGTTCCCAAGAGGAACTCCTCGTGTAACGACGTATGCAACTGTATCTTTTTAACACCCTACAGCTTCTTGTGTGTCATGTTTCATTTTTATACAAATTTCTTTTGGGTGATCTAAATGAGAGCGAAAGGGCTAGGAACACGGAATTCTATCCTAGTAGGTTTTGTCGTTTTCTAGGCTGTAGCCTGTTCAAGCTCATCTGCTTCCTTGCCTTGCACCCACACCTTCGTGCACTTGGCCATGGTGCTCGATGCACGGGAGATGGGGTCCGTTCGGTAGAAGTTCTTGATAACGGATGACAGCACTTCACCAGTGCTTTGTGCGTTGGCCTTGCGGAGCGACGAAAGGCCAAGCTGGGCAGTGGAAGGTGTTTCGATCACATCATAGCGGGTGAGAGCAGGGCTGATTTCAGAAAGACGCGTGCGCACAGCAGGAAGGTCATCATATGGCAGGGTGTTGCCCGAAACTTCAGACAAGGCACGGATGATCTTCCAGTCCTCACGGGCAGCGGCAGGAGGGTTGACACCAGCACGAGTGATCTGTGTGCGACCTTCGGTGTTCACGTAGGTGGCGTTCTTCTCGGTGAAGGCAGCACCAGGAAGAATGATGTCAGCGTACTGAGCACCCACATCACCGTGGTGGCCTTGGTACACGACGAAAGCATCCTTAGGGATATCAGCAGAGCTGATCTCATCAGCATTCAAAAGATACAAGAACTTAGCAGGCGTGGATGCAGCTTCCTTCGAAGTGGGAACGAAGCCAATTTCGTAGGCAGCGGTTCGGCTTGCAGCCTAACGCTTCTGGTGAGTACACTACGCTACATGAAGGCTAAAAAAAAGGACTTACGCGTTGCAAGACATTGAAACCGTTCCAGCCTTCCTGGAATACGGTGTTCTTGTGCTTCTCGGCCAATTCAGCAATCTTGGAGAGAACATATTCGCTATCCTTAGCATTCTCGACTACGCCCGAACCAACAACAATCAAGGGCTTCTTGGCTTCAGCAAGTCGCTTGGCGAATGGATGCGAACCATCCAAAAGAGCTTCAATCGACTTGGAGTCCTGACCAATGTGTTCATAGTCATAAGTCAAGTCGCAGGCTTCACCAATCAAACCAAAGTCTTGGCCGTTATGCAGATATGCCTTGCGGAAGCGTGTGTTCAAAATAGGGGCCTCGTGACGTGGGTTGGAGCCGACGAAAAGAACAACGTCGGCCTCTTCAGCACCAGCGATGGTCGAGTTGAAGCTGTAGTTGGATCGGAAATCGTGGTTGATGCTGAGTGGCTTGGAACCATTGGGAGCATCGATCGCCAGATTCTCGGAACCAATACGGTTGAAAAGATCCTTCAAAGCAACCATGGATTCAGCATCAGCGAGGTGACCTGCGATAGCCTTGGCGCTGTTGCCCTTGGCCTTAGCGAGTTCATCGCTGACGGTGTGCAGGGCGTTCTCCCATGACACAGGGACGAATCGGTCACCCTGGCGCATCAATGGGGTCGTCAAACGTTGAACCTTCAAACCGTCATAGAAGAAACGTGTCTTGTCAGAGATCCATTCTTCGTTGATCTCGTCGTTCAAACGGGGAAGGATACGCATCACCTCAACACCACGTGTGTCAAGACGAATGTTGCTACCCTATAGAACTTGGTCAACCCTCTTGCGCCAAATGCACCAATATTATCTCACTCACAATGGCGTCAGAAACGTCAATGGTTTCATACTTCTTCAATTCCCAAGGTCTAGCTGTCATCTGGTAGGGCTTTGATGTCAAAGCACCAACAGGGCACAGGTCGATAACGTTGCCGGACATTTCAGAATCGATCGTCTTTTCGATGTAAGTGCTGATCTGCATGTCATTGCCTCTGCCACTAGTTCCCAATTCAGGAGCTCCAGCAACTTCGTTTGCAAAACGGACACAACGCGTGCACTGAATACAACGGGTCATTTCTGTTTTGATGAGGGGACCGAAGTTTTTGTCCTCAACGGCACGTTTGCCGCGAGGTTCGTGGAATCGACCACGGTCGCTGCCGTAACGCATACTCTGATCCTGGAGATCACATTCACCACCCTGATCACAAATGGGACAATCCAATGGATGGTTATACAACAAGAACTCCATCACACCTTCACGAGCCTTATGCACCATAGGCGTGTTGGTTTTAACTTTCATACCGGGCATAACAGGGTATGCACAAGAAGCAACGGGCTTAGGTGCTCGTTCCACCTCCACAAGACACATACGACAGTTACCAGCGACAGAGAGACGTTCTATCCTACGTGTTAAGGCTTCACAATTTTTTTTTTAGAGAATACGAACCGTGATAACAGAAGCGAGGAATCTAGTGCAAAAGTCGCGTCAACTTCTACACCTAGCAACATTCCACCATTCCACTTACATCAACACCGGCCTTTTCGCAAGCTTGAATCAAGGCCGAGCCTTGTTCAATCATCACGGACTTGCCATCGATGAAGACTTCCACTTCTTCCTTTTTGCTAGAGGTGGCAGAGAAAGCACGTACTGAAATAGAAAGGAAAATAACGTAGAATAATAAGCATATCTAAGTCGTTGATGGAATTATGGTCTGCGGCGATAATTTTCGTTTGTCACGTTGCACTGAATGCAAACGCCGGGTCGACCATGTGCGTGATTGTGAAAATTTCGTACCTCCGGTAGCATTAAGAATGGCTGGCGCTCTACGCACGACACCGCTCTTGTTGATGACGCGCAACATAATAGATGGAGTGGGGGGGTAGAGGGGCAATAGAAGGTAGAGTAAAGAAAAAAAGGCTTGCCTTGCCCGTATTCGAGAGAAAACAAAACCTACGCCGGGACTGCAATTTTGAGTTACCCCATCCACAGGTGACGTCAAAATGATAGTAAATTCGATTTAGGTGCACAAATTTTGACTACGGGCACCCCGAAGCCGCTGTTGTCAGATGTGACAAACATATCACCCCAATAGTGCCGCATAGTGGTGAAAGTAGCTGGTTCTAGTTTGCAAACACTTGACGATAGTTGAAAAACTACAACCCAAAAGCGTGACATCTCGAAACCCAACTGTACAGAGGCAAAAAACGCGAAACAAGAGCTCAATTTTCTTCAGAACCATAGGTGCTACACAATGATGGATCACAGACATCATACAAGCTGTTATTGAATTGTCTCTGCTCTACTGTAAATAAACCTTACGTCCCTAAAGAGTCCTAATTTATGCTAAAGAAGAATTGAATACGCGGTCGCTGGTACGTCAATTTTTCGTCCGAAGATCAGTCAACTTGCATGAACTTGGTCTCTCCCGTGGACCCAAAATTCGTTCGAGCAGCACAAAAATAATTCTTGGTTAGCAAATGGAACGCCTTAAAGCGCAGGATGCATCTCAAATTAACTCGAATAGTGTCAA
Source organism: Saksenaea vasiformis B4078 (assembly GCA_000697055.1). NCBI lineage: Eukaryota > Fungi > Mucoromycota > Mucoromycetes > Mucorales > Saksenaeaceae > Saksenaea > Saksenaea vasiformis. The sequence continues at coordinate 51,057 of JNDT01002262.1, read as the reverse complement.
ATGGACCAAAATCATAGGAGCCACCCTGTAAAACAGAATTCCCTTACGAGCTATCGCTGTATCCATCCTACTGTTACGCACTATAACTGACGTCCTAGCCTGAAGTTAAATAGAGTGCCTTGGAATAAACAAAAGTTTAGAATAGGCTTTGAGGTAATATGCTCTGTGTGGTACCGATGGTTCCAAAAGACTCTTGTTTTTGGAACCTGTGCTGATGTGCCCTTACGTTATCTCGACTATAGCTATTGCAATCCATAGTATATTACTTATGGGAAAGATATTGTCCACTTCCATCACTTTTGTCACCTCCTCTAAGAATGTGGTAGTAACTATGACAGAACGAGTAATAGACTTCCGTAAAAGCAGATCAGTTGGTTGTGGACCTTCCAGCCAGATGTAGCTGTTGTCCGCTCCAAAACACTGTTAAAATCTATGTACGACCTTAGCTTTGTGTTTAGCATTAGGCACCTGCTTGGCATAAACCTTGTAGGGATTTAGACGGCGCTGTTCCGAACGCGAAGTCTATAAATGGACGGTACATATGACCCTTAACTTCTCCGGTTTCAATGAATTGCAACAACAAGGAAAGCGGATTACACTTCAAATGTAACTAGATGCACGTATTTTTTTCTCTATTCTTATCTAACACGATCAAAACGTTGACTCATTTTTACATGTGATATCGTCGCCAAAAGGTGTACAGCGACATCCATTTTCATGAACGTACTACTGAGTGTTCTGCAATAGAAATTGAACAAGAAAGCAAAGTACGCTAAGACTTATCCATGACTATTTTTGTAACGAAACGTTCCCGGAATATAGTTATAAAAGATCATCAACACGGACAGATTCATGACGAGTTACTTGTTGAGGACAGCTTCCGCATTTTCCTTCCAGAATGTTTGTGTACAACGTCGTTTCCGAAATTGGCTGTCGCGTCCATCAACGTAATCCGCTTTCTATTTCAAACAACGAAGCCGAATACACTGTTTCTTACATATTCCTGGGGAGAGCTAAGGAGACGCCTAAACATCCAACGGGTAGCACACCTAATGAGTCCATATCAGGCCTGTGTATTATTGGAGAGAAGGCTTGAAGAGAGACAAAGAAGAAGCAATTGAAGGGTGTAAAAAGACAATTAGATGTTGTGAGAGTGCGAGCAATCTCGGCAATGCAGGTGCACAATACAGTCTTGACCTCATGTACCGATTTAAGCTCGCGGTTGACAGAGGCTACTCCAACCTGCGTGAATTGTACAGAAAAGCGGCAGATCAAGGAGTTGCAGTGACACAGAACGATGTTGGATCTATGTACCGAAGCGCATACGGTGTAGACGTCGACTATTTCAGAACAGCTGGATTGTACGGAAAACAGCGGATCCAGGACACGGTACCGCGCAAAGGAGACATTAGAATTTACGAGAATGATAAAAAAAGGTAGGATACTTCACTATTATCCATACACCATGTTGTCATGGACAAAGCGGTTTCCACTAGTGGTTGATGTTTCCTGACCATCGTTGCTAAGCATGTCTGAGAACAGACGCTGAGTCTCCACAGCAACTACCGCTAAGGTAGTCTTACTACATTTATCCGTTACACTGGTGCTTTGTCGTATCTTTTTGAAGCGCTTTAACGAGAGCTGATTTGCATGGGTTCAATTTTGGTTGGGCTCTCCAGCCAGGTGGACAAGCGTCCTCCAATCAGAAACCTTACATTTACAGAAGCATATCCGGTCCTACTTCATATTATGCCCCGTCGCAGACAAGACCGTGGAGTGACAACTTGAACGCGCCATTCGACGCACAGCACCGGGCTTCATTGCGTTGCCATTCTTCTTTATTGTTCGAAAGTTTCAAAAATAAAATGTAAAACAAATAACTACGCGAGCTATGTCGCAAAAAAGCGACTGGTAGTTCAGAGAGGCGTTGGTGGGTGGGACAATCAGACTCCTTGCTGCGCCCCGACTTAAATGACCACAAGTCGTTAGCCTACTGCCATGGCTGTGACAGGGCTTATGCGACACCAGAAGATCGCTTCACGATGTGGTGGCTCTAATGTGATGAGTGAATTCAAGGATATACTGCGGTTTTGTGCTGGAATGGCACTGCACTGGCTAGGCAGCGGACGAAAGATTCAGTCAGTTCCCTTACATTTCTTTCTTTTCACGTTTTGCTTATTCCTTTTGTCTGTTTTCTTCGGTACAAACTACTGCGGTAATTCATTAATACAGAGTAGCCATATGATTGATAGATTGAGCTGATTGAGGTGAGCTCTGTCTTGTGGCCCTCCTGTTATTCTTTTCTCTTGTTACTAATTTCTTATTTTGTAAACGCCGCAGCCCTTCCAATGTTCATCAGTGCTAACTTTATTCTGCACGGCACAGCCGCTGTGCTATTCCTTCTTTGCATGTCAGGCTGCTCTTCTTTTTTTCTTTTTTTTCCACTTTCGTAAGTGCTATGGTTCTTTCGATGGTCGTTATCATTAAATTCATTCCGCACAAGTAAGACCATGTTAACAGAATGCGTGTGCTCTGGATCGAGATACAGTATAAGTCGTTAACTTTGTATTAAACGAGTAACTTTCGTAGGCATCTTTTTTTTTTTTCAACATGTAGCACTTGGCGGCTCTTTCATTCTTTACCAACTTCATGTTGTTGATTTTAAGACGTGTACTCCATACCGTGTGGCAACCCGGATGGGAAGCTCCGCTGTTCCCAGCCCACGCACTGGGATTACACCAATGTTAAGTGAAATAGCAAAGTGTCATCGACAGCACTGAATGGTTTTTTATAATTTTTGCGCCTATGGGGGGATCGAGTTTCATGTAAGTAAATTTATACTTAAAGTTTGCTTAGAATAGCGTAAGTCGTGGTTCAATAAATAGTAAAGCTCTGATAAATCCGTCGCCGCGTGATGCAATTCCCATTGCTGTTACCATGACAGTAGCATAAACACAGAAATAGTATAGGAATTGCCATCGCGCATAGGTACGGTTCATGCACTGAGTTTTCTTGGATACAACAGAACTTTGCTCGCGTTCCATGAACTTTTTTAGTTGTTCGGTAAATAGCCATGTTACTGAATATAGAAATTTTCCATTCCGCTTCTGAAAACCGGGATTTATTGCTGGTTGACAACTTTTCAAGATAGGAAAGGGGAAAGAATAGAATTACAATGATTCTTAGACCAGCCCATCATACAGATTAAGTGCTTGAACAATGGTAGGATCCTTTTTACTTCCTTCTTTGAATTCGTCCATACTCAGTCGGCCATCCTTATCCTTGTACCAAGTAAATAAAACGTTTTCGACAACAAAAACTTACTGTATCCATGAGATCAAAAATCTTTGCCACCCGCTTTTCTGGTGTGTCTTCATCTGGCGGTAATTTCACCATGCTGCCGACCATTTTGTAGATCGCATCAACGATGTGTAGCATTTCGTCGTACGTTATAAATCCGTCGTTATCAATATCGTACAACTACAGTCAATGTCAGTACTCCGAATTCGGAACTATGTCTTCCTGGCTATCCACCTTAAATGCCCCTATCGAGACAGCGTTAGCATCTCAAAAGACGGAGATTTGCCCTTACAGAATAATTTCTCGTCTATACGTCCTCGGCTTGTTATTGACAGTGCACAGATGAATTCCTTAAAATCGATGGTGCCGTTTTTATCACCGTCAAACACGTTGAACACATAGTCTGCAAACCGTGAAGGGTCGCCGAACGGGAAGAACTGTTTATAGATCTTCTGGAACTCGGTCTTATCCAACTGGCCGGACGGGCAATCCTTTAGAAAGCCTTTATACCTGCGAAAAAGCCCATACATGAATTAAGTTGTGGCAAAGCCTAGTATTACCATTGCTGCAGTTCCTTTTTGTCGACTAGATGGCAGAAAGGTATGGAGGATAATAAATCTCGAGGTTTCTCACAATCGATAGTAATGACTTACAATAAGTGCATTTCTGCAGATCACTCAATTCTTCAGGACTTAATTTACTTTGCGCTTTACCCATGTTAAGCGAAAAAGGAGTGGCAAGGAAAGAAAAGAAAATACAAAGGTATACCGAGTTAGCTGAAAGAGAAGGGGAAAATGGAAAAAGTGAAGATCACCCAAAATGGTTTTCAACTTCCGATGATGTCAGCTGAAACCGTTTTGGCTATGCGGGGATTTTTTGAAGCACACCCTTCAGCAGCAAGTGCCAAGCAATTGCACAGGATCGTCGACCTTCTCTCCTTTCGCCGGTCATACTTACTTATGCACACGGTATTTTACCGTTTTTTCGGAAAGTGAAGTCGTGCCTAGTGGAAATCGATGTCATCCGCTTCGAAGAATAGAAATGGTGCTTACACGAAAATACATGCCAGCACGCTGACAAATCAGATGCCGAGTTTCCAGGAAGATTGGTTGTACAAACCTTGCCTACCTATCTTTTGTTTATATAAACGGCACCAGCGTTTCTGTCGACGGACTTCTCCTTTTCGGTGTAACCACACAAGTAAATTAAATAGTAGGCATTTCAGTTATTGCATAAGGGTAGAAATGATGCTGTTGTAGAGGAATATAGAAGACACGAACCCATGGATTATGGTGTTTGACGAGAAATAGTATGCCTTTGAAACAGCGAGTTCTTACACACAGTGCTTGACTATATCTCCTGGAAGAAACAATGACGCAGATGCCACGCTCACCGATGATATAAAGAAAGTGATCGACGTTGTTATGAGAGAAGCATTGTCTAAACATATTCGTACGCTCTGAACAGATCAGGACAAAGTGGGATTCTTCAATTATGGTTTCAGAAGTGTTTGGGTGCTACTGCAAAGAAAAAGAAATTTGGAATCAGAAGTCATGCGGCACAAAAGTGGCTAGAAGGTACGAAAGATATCCTGAGAGCATCTTTAAGAGACCTAAACAGGCTAATCGTCCGTGAATTCTCAAGAAGAAGCACAAGAAAATCACATCAGGTCGTATTAATGAAAATCCCTCGTCCGTTTTAGAACAGCTGATGTAACAACTGCATCAAACACTTAAAGGCTATTTATGATGTTATAAGAAAGCACCACAATCCGACTCTCAATAGCGAAGGAAAAGTCCAAGAGCGCTTGGAGTGAGTTTGTAAGAGGGGGGAAGACAGACATGAACTATACACGAAACTGTGTTCTTGATGAGTCTGCTTTTCATCTCATTATGAAACATAGTATGGCCCGGTTCAAAAAAGGCCCAGCTGCTTGGACTGCGGTGTAGGGATACATGGCCGGACGGCCACGATGGATTCCCTTGTGATGGACGGCAATTGAGCACAAAGCTGCACTTGGTGTCAGCGTCTCGAAAGATCACCAGCTGCCAAGGTGATATGAAACGTTCATCCAAATCCATACGAAAAGTGCAAGTTCCTGTACTCAAGTTCATTCAACCATTTCTCTATCTATTTCACTGGAGCTTGATCCCCCTTTTTTTTTCCGGCCATGTTGTTTACCTTATAATACAGATTATATATACTCGTCTGCATGGATCGCCTCGTCCCGATGAACTGCTGTAGTGGAAGAATCTCCATGCTTATCGTCCTTAATATCAAAACGTCTCTTCTGAACAGCTCGCCTGATGGATTGCTGACTATATCCTTATAGCGGTGCGTGTGAGGATACGTGCTTTCATACTTTCCGATAGCCCCAGGTACTGAATGTCTTCTGCAGAACCAGGGACATGGTTGCGTTCACCATCAAGCGAAATAGTGACAATATTAGGAGTGACATTCTTAAAACCACAAGAAGGCGAGCTTTGCATTGAATCTTCTTGTTTCGCTTTGGCGATGTCTTTTTCAAATCTTCCTTTCGACTTCTCATTTTAGGTAACTCAGAACGGTGGCAAACATAGACTGCCCCTCACAAATTAGGCGTTGATATGGGACGCTTACAAACAGATTCTTCAGAGTTAGTCTCCATGGCAGAAGTCGATTTGCTGCCAGAAGACGTGTGGACTGTTTTCTTATGGATACAAGAGACATCATGCTTTTCGATCATAGATCTTATAACTGTCTTATAGATATCTGTTGAAACAGTCAGTTCAGATAACTCAGGCTTATATTGATAACGTGTCAAAGGCGCTGAGTTCATGGGAAAGAGCTGAGCTGCTGAGGTCAGTACGTTAAATGAAAAGGCCAGTTATATAGTATTTCCGGTCATGAAGATGATCGAATGACAAGCCATTCTGCACAAAATCTTTTGCCTGACGGCTTGAAACGTTATTCCTCGGCTGGCACAAATCCTTATTGTCCCGCCCGCCGCTGAGCTACTAGTCACTTCTCTTTATGATGCAGCTCACATAGTGACAAACTCCTTGGAAAAAAGGATGGTGATAACTTTGTTGCATCCCTGATAGGCGTAAGGCAGTGATCGAAGCTTGTGGATGACTTACACTCTATTGGAATGTTTTCATCATCAAACTACATAAATATCACATGCGATCCTTTCCGTTTTTATTATTGTTTTTATTGTGTCAACTACGAGACCGTCGAGAGCACACGTTTGGTGCTTAAGTTGGATTGCGGAGTTTGCTTGACTGCATGCAGGCCTTTTTTGCTTCTCAGTATGTATGTGTTGAACAGACTATTATACGTCAATTGATCAATGAAACAAGTGATTTGGTAACACACAATTTACCTTGCTTCATGAACTAACTTAGTTAATGTAGAACAATAAAAATCAGGCAGCTGGGACCATCCATTTCAACTAGGGTCAGACTGAAAAATATAATTGCGACACTTCATAACTTCAAAACTAGTGCAGCTGTCATTGCTTTCATCTATTCGATCAGCTGCACAAGTTACATTATCACAATGAAGAGAAGACAAAAAAATCCATTAGACGACAAAGATATATAAAAATTATAGAATCAAACACTTGTTTTTCTTCTCCTTCTTGGTTTTGTTCTTGGGACCCGCACGTAGCCCCTCACGTTGGGCACGGATAACTTTGACTACCTGATAGAATGATCGCTCCACATTCACGCACGTTTTCGCAGACGTCTCGATGAAATCGCAAGCCAGTCGCTTAGCCATGGCATAGCCCTCTTCACGTGTCACCTCACGTTCCGTCACTTTGTCGCATTTGTTTCCAACCAGCATTAACGGGACATTATCGACATCCTTGACGCGGAAGATTTGATCGCGGAATCGCTCCACCCGTTCAAACGTGGAACGGGATGTTATTGAGTAGACCAATAAGAAACCCTCTCCGTCTCTGTTGACGATATGTGTATATATTGTAGTTTTTTACCCCCATTAACCACCTCACTTTTCAATCATCGGTTGTTTCATCTTTACCTGATCCACTGGTCTCTCAACGCCGTATATTCCTCTACCAAAGAAAATCTCCAAGTAAAGAACAGTTCATATATAGGACGCTTGCGTCATTTCCGTTTTACCTTGGCCTGCTGTATCTAAAACTTCTAGAACGCATGGCTGATCATCGATAACAACCTGTTTGCGGTATGAATCCTCGATGGTAGGGTCATAGGTCTAGCATTCATCGTTAGCTCATCATACCATACTTCACTAAGGGCAGTACCTCTACAGAAAAAGTAAGAAAAAAATCAAGTATTTAGTAACGAAGCCGCTGTCAACTCGGGTCTAACTTACCAACAAAATGGTTAAGACAAAGCTAATGGAGTAAAGTTACATTAATTAGCTTCAGAAGAAAGTGCATCGTTAAGAGTCTACCTGAATGGTCAAGGCTGTCTATAAGACAAAAAAGAAAAGCAGATTAGTAAACAATCGATAGCTTTACAAACCAGTAGAAAAAATACCTTTCCAACACCACCATCACCCAGTACGACAAGCTTATATAGCATCATCTTTGCGAAATCAAAGCTTTATGATCTACTAGATAACCAAGGGAAACAAGCACGAGGCGAGGTTTTCAATTTGGCGCTGTCTCTTTGTCGGACTTGAATTCAAGTCAGCCGAGAGAGAAAGCCACTCTTGAAGGAGGAAACCCAGCTTAGGTCATGGTTCTCCTAAGCCCAGATCTACTTATGTCAGTTCTCCCTTTACAATACAGGACTGAGGCAGACATTTTTTGGTCAACGCATGCTGTTCCTTTCCCATATTCTGTCTATAGCAGTAATGTAATCATTTATTATCAGATCGGTTAACTGCTTGCTTTTTCACATGGTGACAGATAACTGCCAGAAATCCACCTAAATGGTACTATGCCTGTTCTTCATATGAACAAATCTTATATGATTTAGCTCTTTGATGGTTACTACCGGTGCTGCTTAGTCTGGATACCAACTATCGGGTTTCCAAAGGAGGTCTACGTGGAGTGACAATGGATTCTGCGTCAACTGATGCGTGCGTCTAAATTTCAGTTCCCGTACTAGAGCCCCAGGAGGATGATCGTGTCTCTCGGAACGTCCGAAGGTCGAGTGAATTCTGTGTGTTCACGGATCACACATCATCTCTTTCAAAAGACTTTCTCTCAATGAAACGGGTGCTCCCTCTAGAAAAGCTTGTACTATTGTATGGCAGCGATTATTTCAATCAACCATATTTCTTAGAACATTGGCGGTTTCTTATACATTGCATAGAGTATTTTAACACCAAATTGGCGCTCTTGCAAATTCTATTGGCGCGTCTTACAGACTAACTAGGTACGCTTCACAAACACAATTGCTACATCTCACATACAATTAGTGCCTCATGTACCGAAACATCCAGAACACCTAGTTCACCGCTTGGAAGAAGCTTCGGCACGACTCGGTGCTCAAGATCGTGAAGGATGGGTCCGACATTCTATAGACCACTTTCAGCTTTGCTTCGGGAAGATACCTATGATGTAGGAGTAAAGCATCTGCTTTTTTACTTCTTTCTCCCTGACGTGTTACCTCATTATGCATGAGGCGCCAATTGTACGTGTGAAATGTACTAATTGTATTGTTGGGCGCACCTACCGCAATCCACTGTGGAAAGGCGTTTCCGACAATTTCCCCGTTTTCGTCATTTTCAGGTAGATAGTCGTTGCAGTGTAGAACATTGCTGCCAAATATGGCTTGAAGCTGACACAATGATTAGACTACCTACCTGAAAATGACAAAAACGGGTACCTTTTCCTCATAGTGATCGCAAGGCGCATCGATTGCATGTGTGAGACGCATCTATTTAGGACATTCACCCCTTTTTCTGCATTGCCCTTTTTTTTTTTGGAGTCCCTCCCCTGACATTCTATTTCATTTTTCGTTGTCCCTATTCGCATATAAAGAGGTCTCACCGACATTAATTTCCAGAATTCTTCAACAACCGCCGAGGCCACTCGCAATAATCAGAATATAACTCCATAATGGCTGCTCGCACCACTTTCCTTATCCTTCTAAACTTGGCCATTATGGCAGCGCTCTTGTCGACCGCAATTGTCTCCGCTGGCAACCTTGATCACCATCCTTCGAGAACCTGCAATTCGGGTGACATCTGCAGATATACAACGGACTACCCTATGGACGATTTTAAACCCCCAGAAGACGAATGCACCTGTCCTTCGGGATCTGAATGCACGTACTCTGAAGATGACACCTGGAATAGACACGTTCACAAATTTACATGCCAGTGAAATGACTAAGAGTCGTAGAAATATTGAAATAACGTCCTAACAATTGCAATCGGAACAACGTTTTATGAGGAAAATGTTGCCTCATTAAGACAACTTGCGAAGTAATTGGATAAAGAGATGATGTTCTGATAGCTCATATTTATTCTGACCTGGGATCAAAAGGATACATCGTTCGAGATCGAGAACAAGCTTCCCGAACACACAAGGATCACTACGGCGGGGATTGGGGGGGTTTAGGGGTGGTTTTTAGGTGGTGGTTTTTGGGCGTTTTTTTATGTGGGCATTCCTCCCCCCAACATTTTGCGCTAAAATATATATGGTAACCCTAATTCCAAACCTGGATATAATATGCGCAGTTCTATTGGCTTGCTGTTAAGGCGGGTAGATATACTAGATGCAATTCTATTGGCTTATTTAGAATGCAGTGGCTAGTGTCTGAAAGCAACCAAAAAGGAATGAATTTGATATACGTATCGATTGTTTTGTTTTGCCCAAAAAAAAAGGTACAAAAAAATGGAGCGCTATACTAATGACAGTTGATTCTTAGATGGTCTAGTCTTAGTTGGCATCTTCTATGTTTCTACCATTTAGTTCGCTGATGATGGAGAAGATCTACGTGAATTGTAAGAATAACATTAAGCAAATAGATGCTGACATATTGCTTTACCTTAGACGCTTTTTGGAGGCATTATCGTGGCGATGTTTCCACTTCTTTGCAAGCATACTCTCTATTATCCAGTCGTTTGGGTAGCGGTTAAGGGGAATATCGTTATCCACTGCCCATGTGGAGATCTCTTGGCATATGGTGCGCACATTTGACCTCGTGACGCTCGACCATTTGGGATCCTCCAGTTGGGTCGATTGCCTAACTTCATGGCAGAGCTTGTCGCATTGCTTTTCAACTGCGAAGTCAAGCATTTTATAGGCGACATCGGTATCAATGACTATTCCGCCTGATGAATGAAGCGCTTCTTTCAACTGCTTTATTGTAACCTCTCTCAACCGGACATTCTTGGGAGGGTAAATGACATGACTCTCTGTTACACCTTCAGTGCCCTATATATCGGTTATACAAATAATAGCGACTTGGTTACACGTACCGTACGCAAGTCATCAAGCTTTTTATGAAGCGTACTTATCTCCATTCGCACTTCATCTATGAAGGTGTCGATCTTGTTGTTGATCATTCTGTGCATCTCATCAATCTTGGAGAGAAGTGAAGTGTAATCACTAGAATCCATGCTTAGTCTACAAAATAGTTCTTTAATAAATAGAATAGAGAGGAAGATGCATATCAATTTTTAATCAAATTCTCGTTTAAATTCTTTTTTTTTTTAATTAATTCCATTGTGGAAATCTGCATTAGCTGCTCTCAATAATCGATCTGATCTACGAAAATATAAGCACAGAATAGCCGTAGTCGTAGGTGCAGCGATATGCTTAATGGCTACTGTAACCTAAGAAATATAAATACTAGCTTTCCTTGTTGTTAGAATGGATTAAACCGATTCGAACTCTCCTGGCATCCGAAGAAACTCAAGCATATATAAGAACTACTATGACTAAACGAGACCGTTATAACTGCAATTACTGCAACGAATCGTTCCACCCGAAAGACTATCCAGAACATGTCCTTGAATGTGCTGAAATTCATGGTAACGTGCGTTATCGTGACAGAATCAGACAAGTGCAGCCAGAACAACGTCCTTTAAGGTATGAAACGTAACTTTCTTTAAACCAATAACATTCGTTGATGTCAGCAGTGCTATGGATGTTGATGCGACTGAAGACGTCATTGCTACAGATTCACTTATGCTGGAGGCCAATGATGATATCCATTTCGATTACGACGCTGATGACTACGATGAACTCCAAATTACCGATTCTCTTGATAATGAGATTGATAATCTGCAAGGACCTGATGATAGCGAATCAAACAGCTCGGGAACTATGGCCTCTATCGACAATGAGGGCGCAATCCTCTATAATTTTGACGACATGGCAATTCCAACAGACGCTGAACGGGAGAACTTGGAGTTCATGGCAATTTTGGAAGCTTCCAAGTGCACGCGAGCAGGTCAGCGAGAAATCATCCGATTCATCAATCGAAGAAACAATAAATACGCACCTGGTAAGTGCATTGCCTAGTGTATCATGACTGGATACAGAAGTTACTAACACCTTACGCTAGATACTGTGCCACCGCTCTACTCTGTTGATCAGCTTAAAAATCTGGGAAAAAAGATATATCCTGTGAAACCTATTACCGTCGATAACTGTAGCAATGGCTGTGTTGCATTCACTGGCCAATACGAGTCATTTACACGATGTCCAAACCCGAACTGTCAACAAGAGCGCTATACTACCAGAACTTGCAACGGTTCGCCTGTGCAGATATCACGATCCACGTTCACGGTCCTCCCCTTAAGTGCACAGTTGGCTACACTCTTTCTCTGTCAAGAAAGCCGTCAAGATTTATTGTATCGCCACAATTATCGCCACGAAGATCAAGATAAGGCTGCCGACATCTTCGATGGCGAGGCGTACAAGGCCTTGAAGGGAGAACTCTTTACCAATCCCTATGATATCGCCATTGCTCTAGCAACTGACGGATTCTCACCCCAAAAAGCTCCGAACTCACAAGCATTGGTTCATGTGCCAGTGCTCAATTTTCCACCCGTTTAATTGTATCCAGCGCCAACATTTAGCTGTTTGCCTTAGAGCCCGCCTTGAAAATATGTTTCAAGTCTGCGTCATTCCTGGCCCAAAACAGCCGTATGATATAGTCACGTACCTTGAGCCTTTGCTCCAAGAGCTTAAGACGCTGCAGAACGCCGGCATGGTGGTGAAAGTACCTGGAGAAGGGTCGCCATATTCTTTCAAAGTCCACACGCTGCTAGTCTATGGGGATATACCAGCAGTTGCTAAACTATGCGGCCACCTCGGCCATCAATTGCGGTATGGATGCCGTATATGTGTTAGCAGAGGCCAAAACCCGTTCGGTCGCGGAATGTACCATCTGCCAGAACCAGATCCAGCACCTATTAGAACTGTTCAGAATTTTACCGATGGTGATCGTCAACGCGGTATCGATAGACTTTCAGCGTTCGCTAGTCTGAGATCGTTTACAGGACCAGAATTCTTTACGTACGACGAGATGCATGGCATCTGCCATGGCATAGGACATCAAATTTGGCGTCTTGTTTCCGGGGAATTCAAATATAATGACGAGATATCGACTCCTTTCAGGTTAGATAACAGTACCTGCAGGGAAATCGGTGTCAATATGTCGAACTCCAGAGAGCTTATACCAACGTCGTTTGATGGAGCTTGGCGGGATGTGTATAAATATTCTGGCAACCTACGAGCCGTGGACTGGCAAGACTTCCTGCTGTATGTGGTGCCAACACTCGTAGCAGCCCGCATTGTTGACGCTGAGGCGAAGTCAGCTTTGTTGGGACTCGTGAACGCCGTGGTCAAGCTTCTCGGATGGAAACTGGACTCGAATGACCTCCAGTACATCGATATCCGCATCACTAGATGGCAGAATTACCTACCCAATTTATATAATCGCAAGCTGATTTCAATCCAAGTATTCACGGTCAACCAGCACTTACTTCGACATGCAACTATGATTGTTCGCAGATACGGCCCAGTGCGCTACTACAGTTCACGAACAATAGAGCGTGCCATCGGTGAGTTTAAGCAGCATATTAGAGCGAAGAATCATATCAATGCCAATGTTACCAACGTGATGCTCCAGCTTGCACGTAAGCGCTATGGCCGTAAGCAGTAAGTACACATAGCGTGAGATTTTTCAAGTGCTAACATGTACTTGCAAAGGTTCTCGGCTCAAACTGCGAACGAAGAGGTCCGGGAGGCTGAAGCAATGGCTGTCGAAGACAATATGGGCAATTATACAGGCGTTGAAGTATGGGGTCCTTTCCGCGCGGTTTCTGTGGATCAATTCGATCGTCTGCCGGCGTTACTCTCAACTCTCTGGAGGATCCCGCTTAATCTGTTGAACAAGGAAATACAAATCGCTGACAGGCTCTTCGTTGATGGCACGATACTAGAATCGTCTGCAATGAAGGCCAGAAGCAAGAGGGCTGCCTATTTCGTCAAGTTAAGCATCGTGGTCGACATGCATGCCAGACGGCAAAACACTAATCGGCTAGAAGAACGGGACTACTTTGGTGAAGCTGTAACTTATATGTTCCACAAACAAAATGATGCATCCTCTGGATGGCTGGCCTTGGTGAAAGTCTTTGATGTCCGGCAAACAACTGACGGAAGCCCTTATTGTCTCAAGCAGGCACCACCACGGCTAACATTGGTAGACGTAACAAGAGTTCAATGCCTGGTTGGTCGTCTTGAAGATAGAAGCCGTCACTATATCATTTATCCTGGTCTACATCATCAGCGAGGCGATCTCAATCTGGGTGACAGGACACGTTTGCTGTAGTTGGCCACCTATATGTATTACTCTGCAATAAAAAGTTTACGGATATACTTTTTACGGAAGCTATTTTCACTTTTTTGGATAACCAGAGATTTACGCCAGGGATGACAGGAGGAAAGGGGGACCGCCCGGTTACACAGTATACACTGAAATTTGGTGTATTATAAAAACGCCCCAACTCGCCATAGTGCATATAGTACAATTCCTACTCAGGATGCATCTATCACGTCGAAGATAACAAAGACATATTCCGAAAACTCGACCATCCTCCGAGATTCAGACTCGGGCGCTTTGATCTGTGCCGCGTCATATGTATCTCGCTGGAGAAAGCGGCACGGGCGTTTCACTGCGACGACTTGAGTATGGAGTTCGACCATGCCCGTGCCCGGTCGACGTACGAATCGGGGTGGTGGTCGACATTGATGCGACAGAGCACCTCGATAGCGAATGTTGAGATCTTGCGACAGGTGCTCGTGAGGTGCGCTGTCGCGTTCGACCCGCTGATCGGGAGCATAATGGAGGATGGTCGCGTCCATGACTTTATGAATCGCTGCCCCAAAAAAAGCTATATTGAAGGAGTTGATGCGCCAAGCCTTTCGAAGAAAGGTATTGCTCCGTATATGCTGTTAATCTCTAATCCACTTTATCCTAGGCGGCCGCACATATTCATAGCTGATGAGTACCCGACTTCCCAGATTTTCTGTCATATGATGGACATCAACATTATAAGTCCTCCCCGTTTCAACGACCAACATAACCGAAAACTATAGAATGAAAGGACTGTAGTATCCTTTACCTTGTTATCACTATATATATATTACAACTATATCGAGAAAACGCCGTAGTTTTTATCTGTTGAGACCAGCCAGTTATCATTAAATTGGTCGCTACGCCTCTGGACATGTTCTAAAGCCGCTCCTCATGAAGGGATCGCTCGCGCACGCTTGTTTCTGACGTAGAAATGTCGAAATGTCTGAAACTTTGCCTGCAGTTTCTGTTAATGCGAGTGTATAAATAGGAGTCATACATCTTCTAGACAGAAGCTTTCTGCAAGCTGTAGGCAACGAGCGCGAAAACGAAGTCGAGCACGATCGCCAACATATACTCTCTAGGGTTATGAAATAGATCAAACAGAAAGCGGCAGAGCAGTTCCAATGAAATGCATTGGTCTGGGACTGTAGCTTTTCCAATCTTACATAGCTTTGCCCTTCCAGCGACATGAAGCGTACACAATCCCCGGTTCCACTCTTTGCATGCTGTCATTTTCTCATGATCATTGCTTTAGCCTCTTCCATTTTCAGTAAACCACATATCACTGCGCATAACCACATACTCCCCACCCTTTCAGCCATTTCACAACAAAGCAAATTGAATAACCATTCAAAACGTTTATTCATCGGATGCGTCGATAAATTTAGATGAAACCAATCTATCAAATGAAGCAGGATAAGTCGACTGTTTTCAGAATAATAATAAGATAAGTTTACCTTGTTAGCAACGTCAAGAGCATCAACATCAGCGGTCAAGCGGACGTAGGCCTTCTTGTAACCATCGGGTCTGATCAAGGTGTTGATCTTAGCGGCCTCGACGTCGTAGAGTCTCTTCACGGCATCCTTAATCTGTCTCTTGTTGGCCTTGACATCGACGATGAAGGTCAAGGTGTTGTGCTCCTCGATCTTCTTCATGGAGGTCTCAGTGTTCAAGGGATAGCGAACGACGCGGTACTGGTCCATGCGGGGGGCGTGGGGGATGGACTTGCGGGCGTACTTAGGCTTACGGGCCAACTTCAAGGTCTTGGGAAGGTGGAAGTGGGTGGAGGTGCGAACTTTACGCACAGCCTTGCCGTGGACACCCTTGAGGGCAGCCTTCTTGGCAGCTTGAGCCTTAGCCTTAGGTGCTAGAGGAAAAACGAAACATCATTCGTCAGCATTCTTGTTCTAATGGTTGTTGCTGAAAAAAGAAAAAGGGAAGATAATAAAAATCGTCCACCATCGTTTTTTTCTCGTCTGTATCCCATCCATCCACCAAGAAACTCTAATCAAGGAATTGAAGGTTTCGACATATACCTGTGTTTGCCATTGGAAGTTAAAAAGAGGGATCGCACGTTTTCGACGATGTTGGTTCTTGAGTGCTGCGTTCGACTTCTCGGGTTCAGCTACCACCGCAAACGACGTCAGAATCAGCCAATCATTTAAAATTTCATACCTCCCGGACGCCGTAGCATTCCGGCTCCCACCCGGAAACAGTAAAGCCCGAGGCCCGACGCATCGGCTGGATGGCAGGTCCCTACCGTCTTACCGCTGCCAGTGGATATATGGGAAGCTGGGGGCCTTATCATCCATAGTTTGATCATCGCTGAAAGTTCCAAGAAGTTCCTACTCTATCGAGTAGACGTTGTTGGAAACTCCAAAAGTCTCCTGCTCTGCTCAATAGATCCACAAGAGACGTTAGCGTTTTTCTTTTACACGAATAGTGCTTACAAAAGGGTACCCGGCTGAGACTGACCACTTGCAGAGATCCAACAAACCTGATGGACCAACTTTATTGTAAGCCTCTGTAGTGGTCGCTGCATGGATAAACAACCCTGGGTCACTTGAAAAGAGGAAGTACATAGTCTTGTGCCACATGAAAGAGTAAAAGCACTCTATTTTTTTGAGGCTGGTTGGAGTTGATTATATAAGATAAACAGCTTACCAAGCTTGACACCATCCGTAAATCACCTTTTTTGCCGAAATGTCGCCATCACAAGATTATATATATATATGTTTTGCGAATGCGTTTTTAGATATATGATCATTGCAGATATGATTAATGATTCATATATAGAGAATACACAAGCAACGACCATGATATTTTTTTTTGGTCTTCATTACAAAAATACTATTCACTTAGTGTTACTTTTTTTTATTGTTAGTTAACGGAAGAAGAGAAGTCGAGTTTTCTTTTATATATATATTCGAATAGTAAGTTACGGCTCCAGCAAGATACATTGTAATAGCATGATCCCGTTACAGGTCCCGCATCTGAATTTCAGTTGTGACCCCGAACTCAATACATCAGATGCACTCCGTCATGACACCACGCAATGTTATCAAGATAGCCTGAGAGGAGTAATCGGTTCAGCCCGAGGGCTGCTGATCTCGAAAGAAAATCCTAATGCAAGGACTGGACTGGCTACGACAAGGAGGAATCGAGCCACTCGCTGAAGTCACCAGCGAATCCTCACGAGAAGCCACTCTATCATTCACTGTGGCTCAATGTTTGAATACCGAAAAACGCGGCATCCAAGGCTGCTGCCTTCAGGCTGCTGCGTCCCTGCGAATGGCGTACTGCTCTTGGCTGCCATCGCAAAGGTCCACAATATCTGCTGCCATGTCTTTTCCACTTAGCAGAAGCCAAAGAACATTTGGAAACAGTAGTGCTCCTTTCAACGTATCTTTGCTCCATCAAGTCGACTATTACACTGGAACGAGCCGATGGATACCGTTGAGGGTGAAACGATACTCCTCTCCGAAACCTCGAAGAATCAGAGGCGCGACAGGAAACTTCCCACGACTCACTCATGCTGTAATCCGAAGGCACACTCCTGAACGCAAAAGAAAGCTACCTTCATCGCTTGGTGTGTCTGAGGACATCATCAGAAAAGAGCTGCAGAAGACAAAGTACGTAAAATTAATGAACTCCGTCTGCAGTGCGCCTACACTGCGACGCTTATGGCAACCGAAGGTGAATCTCGAGTTCAGCAGAATCACGAGAAGCGAGGAACTTACGGAAAAAGTCAGCAAAAATTCAAGGAAAAATTCATGAATCGAAAGCGGACAGCAAAGGGTATCATTACAAGCAGCACAAGCTCTGACTGCCTTTACAAGACCTTGAAGGACAGTTATGGTACAACAGCTAGCCCAAAAGGCCTTGAAAATAAGGTTCAACAAGCACGTGTCAGTCCTTTGAAGGAATGCATCGAACTGGTAAAGCCATCCTACAAGCAACAAGACTGCAAACTGCAAAAAGGAAAGGGGCTGGCGATCTTAGAATCAAGCGGTAGCAAGGGAAAATTCAAGGAAATAGAAAGTGACGATGAAGAAGAGGAGACAACGATACTGTGGCAGCCATGGAGAACCGTGCGATAGTGATGACAGTGACGATGAAGAGGAGGGCCATAAGAAGGAAATTCGAGTAGCCACGTCAAGCCTCAGAAAATTGGTACGAACAAAGGTGGAGCACGATACAGTGGGTGCGCGTTATAATCATACTTTCGGTGAGGAGAAAAGTCGATAACTTAAGCGAGAATATAACTAGATCGAATTTAATACCCGCTAATAATTATTGTTCCTATTGGCTCGCTCCAGTATAAGTTGAAGCAAACCTTTCATTGTAGTACCCAGAGGGGTCTTTATGGATCAATGCCTTTTACATATCGTTAGACTGCACAAGTGCATGTACCTGATCTTATTTTCCATAATATGTGTTCGTAGATTTGCATTATTATTAAGTGATAGCAGACGGAAGCGCGCACACGTATAAATGATTCGAGAAATGCAAAGCACTTTTCCTGTCTGATCCTTTTGCTCCAGTCGCCATATTCCAGCATCTATTCCATAACATCCTAGCTATCACCAGATGAACTTGTAAAAATTTTGTTGCTACATGACTCTTACCTCGGACCTTGATCTGTTGCTTTCAAGGAGTTTGAGAGAGTCTGAATGTACCGCACAAAGTACCAAGCAGGCAGCAACCACGGATTACATTAGAATAAATTGCAAAGGCAAATCTAAAGTATGATCCTCAACATTTCCATAGATTACACATGAATTGACGTTTCGACAACTAAACTACTTTAGTTCGGTTAATCTATTTCACCTATTATATTTTTCCAAAATTCTATAACTTAAAACTTAAGCGAAATGTGTTATATTAAGGCCTGACCGGCATTGGGAAAAGAAGGATCATATAACTTTACCGAGAATATAAGTATATCAAGTATAATTATAACGCGCGCCCACTGTACCGTGAAGAGGTTCTTAACGAAATGCCAAGAGAACAACTCAAGAGTGATGGGTTCCGTTCTGGAGCATTTCACAGAAATGGTGCGACTGTACTTGGTACCTTGACGCGATGTTAATATGTTCTACAGATCCTTCATGGCGATGTGTACAATCATATCAGTTTCCAATAACGTAGCAACCAAGTCAACCTCGCCAAAATCTTCCCTCGGGGCTATGGTTTCGGGAACTTTGGGCCAGCACACGAAATTTCGTCTCTCCCGTTTGAAAATGCAGGTGATGTCGAGAAACTGAATATATTTACCTTCGCTCACTTTCAAAACATGTTTTATGAGTGCATTGGCACCTCCACGACAGGACAAATGTAAGCTACGCATGGGTTGATATACAGATTGGCTTACGCGTTAAATATAGACCAAAGTCGTGGCGTAATATTAATGCCGTACTGTCCTCCCGGGTCAAACTTGACGTTGATGCAGTAATCTCGCCCTTCCAAGCTCATTCTATCAAAGAACTGTATACCGCCGCCAACAACGTGTACAACGGCGCTTTGTACCAAAGGTCACTGACGAATATTATCCGTCTGCTGCTACGAATAAATCTCGCACCCAACGGATGCAAACGTATCTCGATATCACGAAAAAGAAAACGAGGAAAAAGCAGCACAACAGGTTTCACGCCGGCAGAGAAGATCGAACAGGCTTTATTGGACCCGGGAGCTCAAGAAAGCCGTACCAAAAGGTCGTCCTCCAGAGGTTATTCAGAACATTCAGCGCAAAGCCTCTGAGAATCAGCCACAAAGGATGCAAGAGAAGGTGGTAAAGAAGGGTGAGACAGGAGACGTAAGTCGCGCTGCTGAAGACGAATACGAGGACTACGTAATGGATGACAATGAGGACGACCCCATTAGCGCTAGTGAAGATGGAGACGCTGACGAACAGCCTGTCGATCCCAGTACACGCACAACTACTTCTGCCAAGGAAACTTCCGCCCGTGTCATCCGTGCCCTCGTTGCTATTATTCGAATGCTTGTGGAATCACCAAAGATTACTCGAACGGTTACAGTTGGAGACATCGTCAAAGCCGCGCATACTGGAACAAAACTGACCGATCAAGAAAAGAAGTGGCAGCGCAGATCACAAACTTCCTCTGACCTTATGTACCACGCCGAGCCGAAGCGGATGAGCCACCAACGAAGCATATCCTGACCGTATCACTTATAGTAGCGTTATCAACGGATAACCGTGTGAACAAGCTGATCGTCAAAACAAGCGAAAAATGGAGTCTCTTCCTCTCTCCCTCTGGTGTTTACAAGATCATAAGCGATAGCTACGATATACCAAATGCACAGGACACCGGCTTTATCATCAGCAAAGTACAGGCTAGGATGGAGAAAGAGACCACCATGGGAGCGTTCTTCCAAGTCAACAAAATCAAGCGCATGATGAACCGCTGCCACCTCGCATTCCGCTGGAAACTGGTATTCGTTTACGAGTGGACCGTCCGAATCTTAGGAACGGTGGATCAGACGAGGCCTCATAAAGCGTCAGCCTTGGAGAGACGCAGAGTTTATCCTTCATATGAACAGCAATCGCAGACCATCACCACCAGCAAAACCGAATTGGAACGGCAGATCAAGAGGAACAATAACAAGATTACGCAGTTGGAAAACAGAGCCAAAGGAAAAAAAAAGAATTCATGCGTCCCCTTAAATACCGTCCCTTTACGCATTCCGATTGGTGCGTGTGGAACCTATTACAATGCATCAGCGCAATACACTTCAGATTTGACATAAAGGTACTTGCTTCTCTGTGCGAAAGTTCACGGACACCGGACGCAAGATTGATTTGGCACAAACACAGAATGATATTTAGATGACGTAAATGTGTATTCAAAACCATGTAATATGATTTGACCTTTACACATTGTGCTCAGGCTTTAATGTAACATAATTCGCGCTTATTATAAGTTATATGTTTTGAAAAAAATATATAACAGGTGAAATAGTTTAGCCACGACAAAAAGGTTTCGGCTCTTGCTTATTTGTTTCTTTAAGAGCGTCTCTTGAGGATGCGAGAGATAGCAACCTGGGTTGGAACCTTGTTCAATTTAAACGTTTCATATGTCCATTTAGCGAGTTCCGTCTGTGATTTTCGTGACTTCTTTGCGTGATGACAGATCGCTAGTCGCTGAGTATTAGAAAGACAGATTCTTGATGTATTATCAACACTAGTGGACATCCTTCAACTGTTATGCTGGACAGAATGTAGTGGATAGAACAATAAGAGAACAATTATCAATCTAGTACATCGTTTTCTGTCCTACTTATCGTATTTACATATCATTATCATCATATATACTTCATCCACTACGTCTAAACAACCTTTATTCGAGTTTCTCATACTATCGGCACTTCATCCACAGATAAACCTGATTCATTCAGACATCTAACAAAGAATATTCATAATCTAAAGATAAAAGTATTCTGCCATGATCTTAAGGTACCTTCGACATATCCTATCTTACGATTAGTGCGATAAGGCAAGTACGATGATAACGAGCTTGGTATAGACACAGTGATTAGTCATATTACTTTGTCCCTGATTATTCAGACTCAGCTAAATGACAGCTCTCTGGCTTACATCAATAAACATGGATCATCATCGATCCATGGTGATTAATCAGAGCTTACGCGTCCTCTGATTACTAAGATACATATAAGTATTGGAGGATGGTTGTATCCCTCGGAACGTCCGGAATTCGAGTGAATGTTACATGTTCGCCCACCATATGCTGTCTCTTTCAAAAGACCTTCTCTAAATAAAACGAATGCACCCTCTTTAGAAACGCTTGTACTACCGTACAGCAGCGATCATTTCAATCAGCCATGTTTTTAAAAAGCCGGCGGCCGCTCGGACATTGCATATTTATTCGTCACCTTCTGAACCGGGAAACAATATCATATCTACAAAATTTCTGGACATCCGCCATTTGGACAGTATAAATTATACTGGTAGACGTCTGTAATCATCATCTTTACTTCTGAATAGTCCTCTACCAAGAGCCTCAAAGTATTTTCCTATTGTTTCCCCTCTTACTAATTCTTCACGTATAACCTTCTACCAACGGGCCTGAAGATCCTTCACATGCAGAGGAAACACCTGCTCCTATCCTTGTGCCTGTACTGCTGCCAATGGGCCTTCAAGGTACGTGGAAAGCTTTATACAATAACATCGTTAAACTGATGTGTTGTATATGTTTATCGTGAAGAGGCGCCGGCGCGAAAGAGACGCAGCTATACCCCTCGAACAACTAGAGAAATGGCTGCCAAAAAAGGCGCGCTTAACGAATAGAAGACATTTCTTTCTACCATGTCTTGATACGATAAAACGCCTGATTTATAATTAATATAGATGTAAAGAACCAAAGATGTAAAGAACCAAAGATGGAAAGAACGAAAATGGAAAGCAACAACCCTCTGACACTCCCAGGTTCGGGTGCATCGAGTGCGTCGGATGTCCTGTGGTGCAGTACGTCTACAGGATTTTGAAGACACATTTGCGTCATATAGATATTACTTTGCGTTTGTGCCAAATCAATCTTGCGTCCGGTGTCCGTGAACTTTCGCGCAGAGAAGCAGGTACCTTTACGCAAAATCAAACGTGTTTTGCGCCGGTCCATTGTAATAGATTTGCCAACGCAACAATCAAAACGCGTAAAATGGCAGTATTTAAAGGGGACGCATGAATCCTTTTTTTTTCTTTGGCTCTTCATTTTACATCGCTGGTACGTACTTTTAATGAAATACGCATCCAGGATAACTCATGTCTTTTGATGTATTATTTAGCCTGTATGATCTCTGTCCCAAACCGTCTCAGCTGTGGTGGCGTCTTTACTCGTCACTTAAGTAAGTAAAATACATGTTGTCGCGCTCAGCATCACCCATCTTGTGCAATAGATCGCTGGGCATTGTATCGCTTCAAGTCCTCTGCAGTGCGTAACAGTTGGCCTTGTGCCATTTTGCTTCCTTCTACCACCCCCACGAGTTCGTGGGATTACCCTTCGGGGGTAAGTAAATAACACCCAAGTATTATTCCATTTACTAACCCTGAACAACTTTTTATGCTGTCTATATGAATTTCGCGTCCATTGAGGGCCACGTTGATGTAAGTAGTGTATGAATTTGTTGCCAACTTATGTATTAATGAACGCATACTTGATTCTTTTCTTAGCGTGAAAGTGGTATAACCTGCAATTTTCAAATTCAAGTACTTAAACTCCACTTCTAAATAAGGAAATTTTATTCATCGGTACCCAGTCTACGATGGGAGGTTGATCTCCTGGTGGCAAATTTCCTCACTCCTCATCTGCTATCCAGGCATCCATACCTTCGCTATAAGGTTTTTTATATAGCGTAAGCACCTTTTGTAATACTTTCGTATCTTAGTGGGTGGCTTCCTAGTGGTGAAGCATTTGTCAAAGGCGATGGAAAGGCGCTTTTGCAGACCTTTAAAGTGTAGTCGCAGATTCAACAGAAGGTAACGCTTGCAATCTGTCAAAAGCTAAAACAAGATCGCGATCCATATCTTCTTCGCGCGATGTAACAATCGTAACAGGTAATTCCGTTGAGGTAGCAAAGGATCCGTCGGAAGTCCTGTTCTGCTGCAACGCTATTCTTCTACGAGCTTTGGGACGAGGCATATTAAACAAAATTGAAGGAAACCCAAGGACAGATACAAGTAATATATGATATTACCGGTAAACTATTTATTCTATAGTAGCAGCGTTTCAAATGTGGGTCATTCTGGCAGACTCAGCCAACCTCAAACTGCTAAAACTTCTTTTCTTCTTCAAGTTAGAAACAATTCTGTTCCGTTAAAGTTATTTATTATATGTTATTTTATCATATTAACGCGATAGAATTGTTATATACACATTTTTCATGTCGCAGTAGGCATTCGAAGATCACCATCAAAATTGCGGATTATAGACGTACTGCACCATAGTCACATTGGCGAGATATGCCACGGCAAGACCGCGTCTGCCAAAATTGCTGGACGGAAGAAGAAATCAATAAAGACCAATCGAAATAAAAACCGTCGCCATCTGCCTTTCTCGGTCAAAATTTCAAATGTTTTTATGAGCGCCAGAACGCCATTTGATTCTGCAATGCGTTCATCGTTGTCTTGAACGTGTATCTATTTCCTATACGGCTCATCGTGGAAATTGGAATACAAAAAGCTAAATTTGCGATCTAGAATCTTCTGAGTATCTGATTTGTTCAACGTAGTTCCGAGAGTAGGTCGTTATCTTCTGTGGGAAAAATACTGGCTAAGTTCATGCGTGTATATCAAACTTCTGGCGAGGTACATCATCTCTCTTCCGTTCTCCGTGCTGCAAAGTTTGATTGGTGACTGTGATCTAGCGTCAAGTATTTGTTTTCAGGTTTCATCGTGGAATTACATTCTAAGTTCCTAGCTTCTAAGATTGATCGTCGTGCCACAATTCAATCTTCGGCTTTGCACGCTCTGTGCGCCGGCCTTCAACGACCTTATCGTGTGACCACACCACAAAATATTAATTTGCCGTTGTTTTCTTGCTTTTGCTTTCCATTTCAAGTTGATATTTAGCTTACCACAAACGCTCTTTGGCTTGAAATCACTCTTATCCACAACAACGTAGGATGACTGGCATGAAAACGCTGCATGGTGTTAATCAATGTATTACTCTGTGGGTAGCCATATATGAGGATTCACAATTACAGTATGAACCGAACCACTTCTGATCCGCAGGATCGGGACCTTTGCCTCCAACTTGTAGATGAGCATCAAGAGTTTACGTACGTAGTTCAGGCTGAAAGTCATGCGCTGAATCGTTATCAATCCGCCGATTGTGTTTTATAGAGAAGAGCTATCTACATACATGAATCGGTGGGGTTTGGATAACGTTGGATTTGCATACCATGTGGTTTCAAGTATGGGGCCCCAAAGCGCTGGTAAAAGTATGTAGATTGCAACGGTTGAAACCAGTGGAGATACCCATCTAATATGCGCTCTAGGTACTCTTCTAAATCAACTCTTTGGAACTTCCTTCGAGGTGATGGGAAGAGGGAGGCGGTGTCAGACAACGAAGGGTATCTGGTTGTCCCGCGGTGAATATATGCCGGTGCTTGTAATGGATGTTGAAGGATCAGATGGTCATGAACGTGGCGATGATAAAGACTTTGAACGCAAATCTACTCTATTCTCCATGGCTGTGAGCGAAGTTGTTATCTTGAATATGTGGGAAACGCAAGTGGGACTCTATGAGGGCGCAAATTTGGGCATGCTCAAAATGGTCTTTGAAGTCAATCTCCAGCTTTTTTCTGGTCGACAAGGGTTGGTAAAAATTATCAGTAATAGTAGTCATACGCAACGCAGTAAAAACGATAGCTAATATTGTAAGCTTATTTGATTTAGCAAAGAGAAGACTCTTTTAATGCTTGTTATACGGGACTATTGTGAGACAATTCCTCTGGAAAGTCTGAAAGAGACACTACAGGCTGACTTCAAGAAGATTTGGGCAGATATTAGAAAGGTATGTTGTATTTCTAATACAGATTTTTTGACGACTTTCGGACTTTATTCCAACCGGAAGGGCTCCAGCAATGCGATATCCACGACTACTTCGAGTTCACGTTTCTCGGGTTGCCTCACAAACGTTTCGCTGGGGAACAATTTAACATAGAAGTAGCTAAGCTCCGCCATAGGTGATTGCGGTGCTATAAAAAAGAAGATACTAATAGGTGGCAAAGGTTCAATGATTCCGGCGATCTATGCGTTCCAGCCACGGTACCATAAGCACATTCCGTCTGACGGATACGATAAATACACGTCCAATATTTGGGAGCAAATCCGGAGAAACAAAGATCTCGATTTACCTGCTCAACAAGAACTGCTAGCGCGACACAGATGCACCGAGATCTTGAAAGTAAGGTGTCCAAACTGCGTCCATTAAGCTCATCTCTTATTTCGCAGACTGCATTTCACATTTTTACGGAAAGAGTCGAGCCTCTAAAAGTGGCAACTGTTACAAAAAAAAGAGTTGTTGATGACCTCGGCGAAGCAATGAGAAGACTATGGACAGAGACTGTTTACTCATTTGATCAGGAAGCATCGTTATATCAACTAAGCATTTACCAAGAGAAGAAAGTCGAGCTTTTGGCAAAGTTGAACAGAGAATTGAAGGAATGCTTTATTGGTCAACTGAAGAACATGCGCAAAAGAACGGTTGCAGATTTTATAAACACTTTAAGAGTAAACCATGGTCTTTTTAGCATCGATGAACTGAAGGTTTAGTTAGGATGAACTCATGAAGTCGTCCGGCGACGTAACAGAAGTCTCTAAAAGTTGTGTCGAAACTGCTAAAAACAGTTTCGTGGACTACGCAAAAGGCAGGTTGATGGAAACTAACTCGAAAGCCTAACTTTACCTCCAGGTATCACATTATCTGAAGCCAAAGATTGGTCGTACGAGGACGAGCAAGAGCTCCTGGAACAAGAACTAGCTAAAGAAAGTCGGAAGCGCGAGGATGAGGAAATGCTGCTCCGAAAACGTATACAAGAAAGCGTTGATAAACATATAAACGAGCTGGAGCAGAAATATAGACGCAAATCCAAGGAAAAAGAATACTATGAAAGAACGAAGGAGGAACATAGACGCCAGCTCGAGGATAATGAAAGAATGCTTGCTAAGGCATACGAGGACTATAGGAGACAAATCCTAGAAGCAAGAGAAGAGAATTCCGACGGCTGTGTTATCTCGTAGTTGTTAAAGGAAGAAGACCACTGGATTTCGAAGAACACATTCATTTGACCTCCCAATAAACATTTTCTATCCCTCGTAGCGTCTCCTTTTGCGTGCTGCGACAATTGCGCGAAGGACCATCTGTAGAAAGTTCAGATGAACTGGGATTGTGTAACAGCCCACGAAGCATGATGTTGTGTAAAAGCACTCCTATAAGAACCGTACAAAACGGCTACCTATAACCTAACCGATTCCCGTTGAAGTGTCCCTCGAATAGTAGTCAACACAAGAGCTTATGTAAATTGATCCATGATTTTTACTATGTTGTATTCTATGCAAACGACACTTTTCATTCTGCTCACAGACCTTATAGATAACGTAATTCGGTTATCTACTAAGTCAAAACGGTGAAGTTCGTGAGACTCGGTGTACTGCTTATTCTTGTGAAAAAAAAAACTCCTCTAGATAACCGAATTCAGTGGAGTGATGTGTGGTACACTTATTAGGAACTGTTGTGTAGCATTGAGTTGTTTGGGCACAACAGGTACAGTCTATAACAGCTGAAAGAAAAAGTCCACAAATTCATCCTCCTTCGCATGATGGATGATAGAGTATAAGTGTTTTTTCTACTCTCATTCTTCTTCAATGTTGGATCTGCGCTTCAGCTTACAGCTTAGAATATGTAGAGTCTCTATCAGCATTCTTGTTACGTTTCAAGCTTCAATATTTCCCAAGGAGCTGATCTTTTGAAATTAACGATATCCACTATATAACTATGCAATTATATGAAAACTTACAGCACGCGCATTTTGTCACAAAAACACTGAATGAAAATGTGTTCTTTTGTTCCCTCGCCACGCTTATCAATTTCTTTTTTCTTTTCTAAAGCCAAAATGAATCGTTCCGCATCTCAAATACGCCTTTCGTTCTGGGCAACTTTCATGATCTCCATCACTACGTACACTTCCAGGGTGTATATATCCTCAACAAAAAAAAATGCAAGAAGACAGCATAAAATGAATGGAAACACAAGACCGCGGGAAAGGAAGAAAAATAGAAACATAAAGGTTTCATCGTTTCTTTTATTCTCTCATACAAGTTGTTGGCAGATCGGTCATAACCATGAATACAAAAATGCCGTCAGATCCTCAAAGCACTTGAGAAACGTTTATAAGCAATCATTCTTCTATGGCGGAGAAGCCGCACACCAAGTTAAGGTCTTCCAAATAAGAAAATCGCCGTTACAAATATAGTTCCTTTGTTTACTCGAAAGTAAACAAGGATCTAGATATTTATCTTCACGGTAAGCTCAAGTCTCTGAAAGTGCGCATCTCTACGTTTCTCTCCCTCGGATTTTATTCGGTGGTATAATCTGTGGTAAGTAAATCATATCAATCGTCAGAAAGGCAAAATCAGATCTCGAGTAGTGCACATTCTTCCTAAAAATCCAGTGCGACCCGCTTAACAGAATTCAATGGTTCCGCCTGTGTTAATTTCATCGTTAACTGCAAGGACAACGGTTGAACGGTCAAAAATGGAGATCTTGCATGGTAAATGAGAATTGACCAACTTTAAAAAACCCCTTATCTCTTCCGATAACTTGGGCGCAATAGTCAAATCATCGAGAACCATTCCTATTATTATTACCAGCTTACGTATCATTTAGAGTTGTTCAACATCCGATAAATAAGTTCGCCTGTTTTTGTGTGTGCAAACCATGCAGCGTCAATCTCCGTCCAGGTGACTGCCTGGATCATGGAACACGAAATGCAAGGTTTTCCCGGATACGCCTGTGGTAAAAAAAAAAAAAAAAAAGCAGGATGACAGGAGAGCAGCGGCACACTGTCCTTGCCAGCAATTTTGTCTGAGCCAATCAAATGAAATCATTGATCGATCCCTGTGCTAGCTACACATATACTGAGAACGAGAAGGCATGCGAAACTATCCTACTGTAAGTCACATCCATGTTTTTCTTCGTCTCTTTGGGAAGACGGACCTCCTTGTTTCTATTTTCTCAGTTACCCTCCTTTTTCTTCTTCATCATTTCACCTTGATCGTTCATGTCGGCATCCGGGAACCCTGATACCTATCGTCGTAACGCGTCCATATCCTTACCAGCATCTCGAGATGTCACCATGACAGATGCATCCCCGCTTGCTCGTAGTAGTACTCCATGGCGTGGGCACAGTGGTGTCTCTGGCAGTCATTCGTTTGGTCACTATTTGCCCTCCAAACGCTTTAGAAAAAGTACCTCGCCAGCCGTCTCAGCTAACCATACGGTAGCATCCCTTTACAGCAAAATGTCTTTAACGTCTGAACTAGACGAAGCAGAACGTAAAATAGGTAAATGCAACACTTAGAGTAGAATTGGTTTGCTTAATGTGTAACAGATTTCTTGAGTTGTCTGCCTCACGAGCTGGCCTCTTATGTTGTGTCGTTCCTGGATATCTCGACACTTTTAGTGATGTCTACTGTATCAAGAACTTGGTATCATTTTCATAAGATCAATGATGTATGGAAGCGATTGTATGCAGAGATGCGGTGGAAGGTTCATGGCATCGACGGACATCCCGTAGAATGGTATCATCTGTTCAAGCAAAGATACGAGCTTCAACGACGATGGGCTCAAGGGGAGGTTTCACCGCATTACCTTATTGGGCATGAAGATAGTGTGTACTGTCTTCAATTTGATCGGGAAAAGATAGTGACGGGAAGCAGAGATCGCACGGTTAAATTTTGGGATATGAAAACATACCAATGCACACGCACCCTTTACGGCCACGATGCTAGTGTCTTATGTTTACAGTATAACAACGAAATCATGATCACTGGGTCTTCGGATACAACCCTTATTGTCTGGAGTATGTCGACGTACGAGCCCATACGAAGATTAACTGTAAGTTTGAGATTGAGGGTTGCCATTTCATGCGTTATATCTGACTTTGAAAACTTAGGGGCATATTGCGGGTGTTCTTGGAGTCTGTTTCGACGACCGTTACATTGTCAGCTGTTCCAAAGATACCACGATTCGAATATGGGATGTTCATTCAGGCGCCTTAATTCGTACTATTATAGCCCATCAAGGTCCTGTGAATGCGATTCAAATGAAAGGCGATCATATTGTGTCTGCTGCAGGCGATGCACTGATTAAGATGTGGGATGTGACTACTGGAGCATGTCTTCGACGCTTTCTCGGTCATTCACGTGGATTGGCGTGTGTTCAGTACGATGGCAAACGTATTGTTAGTGGATCGAATGACAAGATGATTAAAGTATGGGATGCTGAGGTGAGTCTAATAAAGTTGAACTGGAAACATGTTTTTTTGTTGACGGATGTCAGACGGGTGAATGTATACGAAGCTGTGAAGGTAAGAAAGAAAAAAAAAGAAGGAACAAATAAATGAAGCAAAAAGTTTGCTATTATCTATCTATTTAGGTCATACTGATCTTGTGAGGACTTTACATTTTAACGAGGAGCAAATCGTGACAGCCAGTTATGACGAGAGCATTCGTGTCTGGAATATGAAGTAAGTGAATGAATGATTTGAACTTCCGACATCGCCGAACAAAAAAGAAGGTTCATGTGTGTGTATATAAATTTCGTTAGGACGGGAGAATGTTTACTGCATTTCCAAAGTGAGAATCCAAGTTGGATATTTGATGTGCATTTTGATCAAACAAGAATTATAAGGTAAAAAGTATTAGGTATGTATGAGTGAATGATTCACAACTCTGTTAGTGCAAATCAAGACGCAAGTGTGTTGATCATGGATTTTTCGAATGGCTTAGATACCCGGTATATTGCTTAGGTTTTTTTCTTTTCTCTGTACAAGTTTTTTCTTCCTTTACTGCTACTACTACTATTACTAATTACAATGATTGGATTGGATTGGATTTTGCTGAAAGAAGCAAAGTGTGTGTGGTTAAATTAGAGTTAGCTGATCGACTATTTATTATTGTTTATTTGACGATCCGCAGCTGGAGTTATCCTATTTTTTTTTTATTTTTTACACCTTAAAAAAGGTTATCCATGTTTCGTAGACAAGGAATGGAGGTTGAAAAAAAAAAGATTGACATTTACGCCTTAACCATAAAACAAAATTTGGACCGAATGTCACACAAGAAGAAGGACAGTGCGTGGGTTACATTGCATTCTCTTTGTGCGCGGACCATGTGCAAGTTAATAGTAGGAATCGTATTAGTAGTAGTAGTAGGTAATGAGTATTTTACCGCCTGATCAGCCGAAAAGTTATTGAACACGGAGAGAGAGTGGTTCGGTATTTGACAGCCGTGCACTTGCATCTGCGGAAAGGAAAAGGGAGTTAAAAGGACTACGTTTTTTTTTGTCCAGACTTTATATATTCAATTCGTCCCGGTAACTTCTTCTTCCTCTTTCCCTTTCCCTTTTTTCCCTTTCTTTTTTCTTAACACACTCTTTAATCTCTCCTTGATATAAAAAACCATGTACCATTCTACACAACAAGATATATTAACATTGTTAAGAACAAGTGATAATCTTCATTGTGACTCTTCCCTTTCTCAACAGTCTTTATCCGTACCATCCGCTCCTTCTCCTTGGGATCCATTGGTACTGAATGACATGATGCACCCCCTGCAGACAGCTTCGGGAACCGCCTCGGCATCACCGGATAATCATTCAATTCAATACGACACCCAAGGTAAAACCTTTTTTTTTTATCTTTTTATAAAAAAGATAAAAAAAATAAATGAAGGAAATGAAACTAACTTGAATAAGTAGATATGTTTACCAATACATATCTTCTTCATTCAGATTTTTATGGTCGACGCCACTCTGTCGCCACTCTACCACAACCTTATGGAACAATCCCCACTGTTACAGAAGGTTTTCTACATCATAGGACGTCATTACCCAATATTTTTTCACCTCTCTCTTCTTCATCCTCACAATCGTTCCATGCACCCCAGCTAACTTGGAAACAAAGTAGCCGTCGAAATAGCCGGAATCTTCAAGAAACTACCTCAACTAAATCGTCGTCCTCCTCCTCCTCACCTCCACTCCTATTGGAACTTTTGGACAATGACTCCGACGACGGAAACAGCAACAATAGCTCTCCGACGGGTGAAGATTATCCTATCATCACCAACGCCGATCTCGAAGCGGCTAAAAAAGATCCCAATGCCATACCACGACGTCAAAAATTACGATTTGACGGTGATGTCTATACTCCCAAATGGGTTCGCTATACAGGACAACTCAAGGAAGGTTATTGTGATAGCTGTCAACCAGGAAAATGGCTGCAGTTAAAAAACAGCGCCTACTGGTACCATAAACAGTTCTATCACGGTATATCCTCCGTATCTGGTAGACAGTTTGTCGAACCATTGGAACGACGAGCAGCAGATCACGATGTCATTGAAGGTCTTTGTCACCAGTGTCGGCAGTTCGTCGCTATTTGCAACGCTAAACGAAAGAACAGCGTCCTGTGGTACAGACATGCTCATAAGGCAAGTTAAACCCCCTCCCCCAGATCGAAAAATCCTTAACCCAACCTTGAATGCTTTTTAGTGTCACATCTATGATAAGCCGAAAACCAAAGCCATGAAGCGAACAGCAGCAACAGCAACAGTCACACATGTGAAAAGAATGAAACAATGAGTAAAAAAAAAAAAATCGCTGAGCGATAGTAGTATAGGCTGTACATAGCAATTTCTCCCTCCCCATCCTCCATCTCTTTGTGTCTACGCAAACATGTTTGTCTTTTTTTTTCTCCCCATATTCACTGTTTGAAAGAGAACGTATTGGTTCTAAATATGTTGGTGAATTTTTTTTTATCTTTTCTCCTCAGTTTCACTGGCTGAATATACAAGCGCGCTATGTTGCTCCTTGTTTATGATTATACTGTCCAATATCAGCGTTGTATGGCAATGATCGCCTACCGTATTGAAAAGGACTAAGTCTAACGGACGCTTAATTGTGACCAACGTTGGAGAGGCATCCATAAACTCACTTTCACATGCTCTCTCCGAAAAAAATTGAAAATCAAATAATCGGAGCAACAGAAGCTCGCGATGTTTAGACAAAGTCGATAAGTATCGAAAAAAAAAGGAAGACATGAATCATGGTATTGACCCCGAATCGATTTCCCATTTTTGTAGTTCGCTAAACGACAATTTTTTTTTTTTTGCGACGTTCATTTTGGGAAAAACCTGTAATTCGCATAGAGAATTGTAAGGTCACTGGGTTTATTGAGTGATGCCACTCATGAGTTTAGAGATATCTACGTGACGATAACCAGATCGTTGTAGATACTGCTCCGCTGTCTTCTTGAGATCTGCAAATTCATTATAGTAAATGTTTCCACAGGATGCAACGTTTACTACAATAGCAAAAGTCAGTCATGTGTCGCCCAATTGCCTAATAGCTTACCAGCAAGCGGTGTCCCTGATGCTTTTGCATTTGCTTTATCGACATCGAAGAGGTATGTATAATACAGAAGTTGTGTGTACAGCTTTTTATCGGAAAACTAAACGCATGCGATGAGTTGGGCTTTTTTTCCAAAAAAAAAAAAAAAGATCAGTGAATAGATGTACCTCTCGTTTCATCGCACCGTGACAGCCTTCATTAAGACATCGACGACCAAATACAGACATCATACGTGTTCGCTGTCCACAGGTAGGATCATCGCATACCAACCAGCCTTCATAGTATCGTCGAATAAAGGATCGTATCGCCATCACAAGCTGCAGTCGGATGCTGTGGCAAGGCATCACTGTGTGACATGCTTTGCATTCCAAAGCACATTCAACATGGCTGTCATCGATTTTACGCGCAACGTTCTCCATCACATTGTCATCATTGCACTTGATGCACTTCACTGTAAGACGCTCAACGTCTCTAAAACGTTCCTCATCGCTGATCTGGGATTCAAGTGTTGCAAATTCATCTTGCTCGTCAGAATTCAGACGTAGACCGGCACTGTATCGGCTAGGATCCAAACCTAATTCATCGATAAGCAATAGATCTTTCTTTTTATCGACATACCAAGACATTCGGCTATCCTAGCAGCATCGGTGCCGTCCATCGGTGAACAGAGACGTGCTACGGGAGGGTGAACTTGCTGATTCAGGTACCATTCAATGTCTATCATAAGTTGAATGATAAGCTATCAAACCACACATTATTTGATCAATCAATTTACCAAGTTGCATATCGCCACGTTTGACATCGTCTGGGTGGTATGCTTTTTCCGCAAATCCTGTCTTTGCTCCATTTGGAATATGATCGACTTGGCAGATCACGTACGGAATCGTGTCGCCAGCTCGCACGTTTTGGCCAGCCTTTCTCATGCGGATGGCTACTTGCACGTGAGGTTGATTCTTTGCATCCGCATATTCTTCTGGTTTTTTAGTCAGTTGCTATAAGGACATACATACGTAAGCTTCTTCTTGTAGAGTAATGATAATAGTAAAAACAAAAACCTTGTTGATAACGAATTTTTCAAGCGACATGCTGCCGTGGCGGATCTGCTCCCCGACAGTTTGCAAATACGTATGAATTTCATCGATTACCGCTTCACGATCCTTATCGGACAGAATACACTTCAAGACGTGTCTATGCAACCCACAGGTAAGTCGAGAAACGGTCGCTTCACTTGGTCACTTACAAAGACACATCGTGTGAAAGATCACACCAATCTCTTCGGACCAAATCGAGACCCTTTGTTTCTACAGTTTCCACCAAACCTTTCGGTGTCTCTTCTATTAAAAGGGCTGCGTACTTCTTCTTCTTCAACAGAAGCATATGCTTGAAGAAACCATCAATGTCGATCTCCAACAGTTTGTATCGTTCGTTGACTTGGCGTTTCAGTTGTTCACCCATTTCCTTCACTTTGCTAATGTCATCCTGATTTGTGTACACCATAATTGAATCGGTATCACCATAAATAACGTTCAAATCCATGCTTCCAGCCAATTCCACCGTATTCTGCAGAATTTCACGGCCTTTGTGTGTAATCAACATAGCCAACTGCTTGGCGTGGAACCGTGAATGCGAAAAACCAAGACAACCGTACATACTGTTCGCAGTCAACTTCAATGCCTTCTGTCGGATATCATACTACCATCGATCGTGAGATTCACAAGACAATCTTCTTACAAAACCATTTTACCTGCATATGTTGTGCTTCCTTGAGGTTAGGTGTCTTCATCAGGTTCTTCACCTGACGTCTACGGTCGACCAATGTCTTAAGAAGTCGCGGCAGCAAACCTTGGTCCCTCGTTTCATCCGGGACGTCCGGTAATCTTTCCTCGCCATTCTCCTAGATAATAGGACTGTTAGACAAGCAAAATCGTATGATTATTTAGCCTACTTCTCCGTCATCTGAAGGAAGATTATGTCGATCAACCGTTGTAAAGCAGATATTGTATTCTTGAATGATAGATGGGTACAAACTGTTGAAATCCAGTAACAGAACGTATTTGTCATAGAATCCCTTTTTGGGTTCCAACACGAGACCACCAACGTAGGCAGGTTTTCGTCGTGATGAGCCTCGCTTGTTCACACGCGTTTGTTCAGCATCTGCCAAAAAAAAAGTCAGGAACCAATTTTTTTTCTTCAATGTTACCTTCATCTTGATCCAACTCCACTGCTTCAATCATTGCTGTTCGACTTTTTGCTCCAAATGTCTTATCCGGACAGATATATTTTTGTCGGTGGAATTCATGCAGTAGCAGGAATTCGTTTCTCTCGGCTCTCGCACCAGTCATTGTTCGCGACCTAACCAAAATCTCATCAGTAGACTGCTAACTAAGCCGCGAGCCTACCATAAATTGCCTGCTAAGTTGGTTAACTGTCGGGTCAATGGCAAAATCTGAAGTTTAAACATCAGTGCCATAGCTAAAAATGCATCAAAAGCGCAATGTTTCACGAGATGCACAAGTGAGTGGGCTTCGTTGTAGGCAGCAGTTGTCTTGTCAAAATCAATATCTTCACGCTTGATTTTCAGCTGGGACTCTGCCAAATCTGTCATACGGTAGGATTTACTACGGATAAGGTCCTTTGCAGCAAGGTAGGTATCACACACGAGACGACCACTCATGATCATCTTTTCCTCATAGGTCGAATCACCGGCACCACCAGCACCCGCCTGGAGTTTAGGCCAACTTGGAACAATGGTTAATAAAATATCATCCGTACAGGCACACTCACTTCTTTCGTTTTAATCTTCCCAAGCGATGCCAATTTTGCGTATTCAACGCTTTCATCCGATGAAGTAGCACGTCCAGATCAAAACCGGCAAAATTGTGTCCAACGATCACATCGGGATCACAGGTGTGGATTTTCGCTTTCATACTTTTAGCCGAAAAATGGCATGAGCGATAGTAGACTTACCAAGCAGAAAATTGAGCAAAGAAGTTTCTGTACGTTCCACCTGGATAGTAAATCCATTCTTCTGTCTCTCTGTTGCCACTTGATCGTTGAATCCAGCAGGATATGGGACCTTGGCCAGTTGACGGACAACTGTAAATCGCATTTTCATTTGTTCTTCGACAGGCGTCGGCTCGTCGATTTGGACTAATCATAGACGATGTTCATCGACATGGATCATAAATACGAATGAATTACCTTGCTGACACACCATAGCACTAGCAGCAACAATTTCATTGGTATTCTTCTCACGATTCATCACTGTTCGTAGACTGAGAGACATGACGACGAGAGGAGGAATGTCCGCAGGAGCGTTACGAAGTGGGTTGCACATTTTTGGATCCTCGAGTGACAGCTGTACCTTACACCATGTCTCCTTCAATTGTGTCAATCGTCAAATAGAAATACTTATGTAAAGCTTACATTTGTATTGTTGACTTTGGCATTGGTGATTTCCAGCCAGCATGGACCCATGATATTTCGCTTGACTAGGAAATGCTCAAGAGGACCCGTATTGGTACCAAAGACGTGACTGAACGTTGCACCCGAGACTTCCGATGGTAAAGGAGGTTCTACCGTAACGTGTTCATTTTTGGTTCGGCAAAACGTGAGAGCTTACGTTCATAATCGTATACAACTTTAAGGTACTCTGCTTCTGAAGGAACATCTGCAATCTCAAACGCGTATTTTCGCTTGGTGCTTTTAGAAGCCCATTTACGGACGCCGTGCCGTGAACAAAGATCAGAGAACTCGGAGTAGACATCACCGATCTCTACTTCCTCTTCCGTTGGATTTCGACTATCTTTCATAAAGTGAGAACTAGATACAGCGAGTAGTGGCCTGCTTACCATCGAGTCGATAGGTTCGAGGAAGAACAAATAGATTACGTTCGATATTCTTGACTACAACAGAACAACTGACGTAACGATTCAACGTCTTGTTGAACACCTATCCAAATCAAATGAATACAAATTCATGCAATGGTACTGTTGCTTACTTTGCCGAAAATGTAAACATAACCTTTTTCTCGGCGTTCATACATATCGTACCACCACAGACGTACACTCCCATCCGATTCAAGAACATCTGCTGATTGCTGATCGCCTGAAGAAACAGGCTTCCGTTCGTCTTCCATCATGGTATTATTTTTCAGATCGTCTTTCAAGATATCTTTCCAGCTTTCCTCTACATCATCTGCGGTCATCTCTTCCGTCTTTGCGTAAGTACTCTTCTCTTTCTTAGGAATTGCGAGTTTTGGTTCAACGTCAAGGGTCTTCGTGCCTGGGGCCTCATGCTCCGATTTCTCTTCCACATTGTTTGTTGATTCTTCCTCCATCTTTGTATTCTTATCTACTTCCGCAACGTCTGCCACTTCCAGTTCGTCCATTATCATGTCATCCAATAGCTCTTCGGGAATAATAGGACTTTTGATCTTGGGCGCTGTGTAACGAACAGGGGGTGGTCGTTCCTGAAATGTTTTTTTGGGTTTCGACATCTTCATTCCTGATGCTTCACTTTCAAGGTTCGACAACAGATCGGCCATAAAATCGTCGTCTTGGACTGTTTTTGCAGGCTGTAAACAAATTAGATTATAGGATGCCTTGAATGATTTGCTTACAGCTGGAGGGTTCGGTTTTCGTTCGGTTGCAGACTTTTGAAAGAACTGATTGATTGATTTGTCGGGCTTCGCTAGTTTCGACTTTTTATCTTTTCGCTTTCGTTTACCTACAATCCAAGATAAATGAATATGAAAACGGGGCGAAATGAACTGGCAGTACCACGCCCAACATCTTGTTCTTCATATTCATCGGAAAACATTTGATCGTCATTATAGCCATTGTCAATGTAACCTGCGTTGTCATCGTCTTCAACAAAGTTTTCGTCGTCGTTAATAGCGTGGTAATCCTCTTCATCGATTTCTTTGTAAATATCCTGATTCTCTTCCTACGAATAACGAGTGAGACAAACACACTGCGAAAGGTACGGACGTACTTCGTAAAGATCGGCTCTCGTTCTGTTCCTTCTCGCTTCTCTTAAAAGCTTAAATCGGTCAGCCTTGCTGGATGTACTCTGAGGACGCGATCGACTTCCAGTCGATGCATTCAAGCGCGATGACATGGTACGTTACAAAAAAAAAATTTGACCGATGCTGTCGAGAGGGAAACTGGCCCTCTCCTCGGCGTGACCGGAAACGCGTGCGCCAAATTTTGACGCGTTACGCGTTGTGCCCTGAAATCTCATCACCCAGTTTGGCAATATATCCTCTGTTCATAAAAAGGATTTTTTTTTTCCGCTTTCAAATTGATTGTTATACGAGATAATATTGCTCAAATGAGAGAGCGATGCCATCTAACTGTGGTTTACATGTTGCATAGGGGAAAACACCACAGCAACCAAACAGTTCTCATAGAACCTTCATTATCAAATGGTACATTAGTCTGCTTCTGATTTCTGCAAGCAACCAAAGTTTGGCTGGTGCCTGAGGTAGAGTACTAGTCCTGGGCCTTGGTATTACACAACTACATCGAGAGACCTGTAACAATCAATGCTAGGAAAACCCATATACGATTTTGCATTATAATTGATCTCTCAATCCCGTATTAAATAGTGTGTTACATGGCAGTTTATTTTTCTAGTAACGTTGATCTGTTGTAAGGACGCATTATTTGACAAAAAGAAACGAGAAAAAAAGGGTCAACCCTGAGTGGTGCAACTGCATCAATCGAAGCTAAGCCACCGCCGCTTGCAAAAAGCGACGAACTCCGTCACAGCATTCTTTTTTCACTTGTCTCGCATGTCTCATATTGAAAACTGGAAGGGGTCGTTTGCTCATTCACAACTTGAGAAATTCGGTTGGTCAAAGTATGACAAATACAAGTGTGGGATGCATGATGTTGATAATCTTTGAATAGAGGCGATGGCCTGGGCAAAAACAAAGATGGCAATACCAAACACATTGCGGTGACCATAAAGAACGATAAGAAAGGCCTAGGTGTCAACCAGGATCAATGGGAGTTTGCATGGTGGGACCATTTATATAACAAAAGTGCGAACGCTGTTGTCGTTGAGAAAGACGATGACAAGGGCGAGGTACGGATGGGATGTGGTTGTCAAAACAGCGCTAACGACCATAGTAGATCAAGATCGCAACGAAGACGAAATCAAAGAATCGACGTTCAAAGACGGGTATCATCAGTACACATCGACCAGTTGGAAAACATGTCGAATCGGAGGCTCCTAGTACGATGGCTGCTATGGCAGAGGAACGGAATATGATGGAGAGTGTTGAAGAGGTTCAGACGAACATGTCGAAACGTATTGCAAACACCATGTTGTACAGTGCATTTGTCAAAAGCTCTTCTGGACCCGTCGATATGTAAGTCGTATTATATTCCTATGATTTTTGCTTTTTAGCTGATGTCAAACATAACGCAGTTCCAGTGCTTCATCACCAGCAACTACCTCGGCTGCGACTTCTGAAACATCTGATTCTGAAGATGATGAACTGAAAGACTACTCGATCAAAGTGACGGATGCTGAATTGTTTGCCGCATGTGAAGGCCGTACAGCACGAAAAGGAGGAAGAGGATTGGTTGAGCAGAAAGGAAAATACGCCCGTGTCATGAAAGAGTACCTGAAGCACGCCGATGAGGATAACGAGTCGGATAAGAAGCGAAAGCGAGACGATTCGGAAGAGGATCAAGGAGAATTGAAAAAGCGGAAGAAGGAAAAGAAAGAGAAAAAAGACAAGAAAGAAAAGAAGGAGAAAAAAGAGAAGAAAGACAAAAAGGAAAAGAAAGAGAAAAAGCAAAAGAAGGAGAAGAAGGAGAAGAAGGAAAAGAAGGATAAAAAGAAGGACAAAAAGGACAAGAAAACGAAAGCATAAAGACGATGGAAACGTAGACCAACCATGTTAGATATCAGCATAGACACCCCCTCAAGGCATTATCATTAATTCATTACTCGCGGATGACCAGAATACTTCATTTTGTGTAAAAGTCAAGGATTCTAATACATGTAAAACAATAAAAAAAATAGCGGTACTGTTTACCGATAGGAACAACCTGTACAAATGCACGTGCGCAATCTCCACAAAACAAACAGACTTGACAAACCTGCAATACCGATGCCACCGTATAACAAAGCATCATGGACTATTTGATTACACACAATGCTGCAAGACCCTGCATCGGATGCTGTATGACATTGGTCAGCGCATGAATTGCTTGTCATGACGGCTACGATAATTAGTGCGACACCAGCAAGCATCAGCAGGATAAAAATGATAGTGCAACAGCAGGAACAGCAGCTAGAACAGATGTAATGGGGAGGCTTTCTACCCAAGAACGTCATAGGAGGCTGTGGCCTTGCCATCGGTTGCGGTTGCCATGGTGGGAGTGGTCTCGGCTGTGGACTTGTAAAGCCCATCATAGGAACACTGTGGCTATAGAATCGTACTGGAGAAGCTGGATAGGTTATTGAAGGCAGGTCTGTACGGTTAGGATAATGCCCATGACTGCCTATATAACTTTGCCCAGGTTGGTGAGTGGCTTCTTGGTGAGGGAGGATAGAGGGTCTACGATGCTGCTCTTCTTCTTCTTCTTCATGTTGTTCCTGTCGCCTTGGTTCAACGCGATCTTCTGTGCGTCCTACTTCTTCACTGCGCCTTCGTTCTGCTTCTGCTTGAAGATAAACGTCGAGGGGGATTGCGTCGGGATCATAATAGTCGCTCCCACTTGCTCTGACTCTATCGTGGGCTTCTGGCACGGGGGCTGGTAGACGCATACTGCCAGATGATGTACGAGGTACAGGTGCATTTTCATTTGAAGAACGACGGCTTTCTTCGAGAGGTAAAGGTGGAGGCGTCGGATATTGCCCGGCATAAGGATCGGAACAGGTAGGATGCGAGTCAGCCGAGGCCATTGATTCAAAAGCAAGAAGGAAAAATTGACCTGTAACAATGGTTGGCTTACCATTTTTGAATCAATCTGCCAACAACTATCCATATTGAGAAACATGCACTGGGAATTTTTCATGTGTTCAAGCTATGCGATAAAACCCAAAGGCATTCTCTTGAACGACACATACTTGAAACATTTCCGATAACGCCATCGTCCTGGAGGGATTTTTCTTTTTTTTTTTTTTCGGTCGCAGGTACAGTACAAAATAAAATTTTGTCACCATGGTGCATCCGATAAGACCTTTTTTTAAAGAAAAAAAACCTTATTCACACGTCATGCGTCAGAATGGAACCATGCTTCTTTTCAATTTTCCACTGCAAACATCACCTGCCCTTTCGAGATCAGCATAAGATCGACATGTTCATGTTTGTACGCAGTTTCTTTGAGATCATTTTAAACTTCATATTCTGAAGGCAATCGCGATAATTGTGACGAATAAGAACTGGTTGATTACAACTGGGACAAAGTTTTTTTTTCTTTTTTTCAACAGGAGCTGTAGACACAGTTCCTTTTTTTTTTTTACTTGAAAACACAGAGCGCAAGACTAATTTACGAACTGAGTGTATACTGTTATAACTGAATTTGAAGAACGTATTCAGCTGATCAGAGTAGGCAATAGGGGTTTGGGATGCAAACTAAGTTATATTTTTTGAGTGTTGAGTGTGCTGTACAAATGTGTGATTTTGGAAAGGGGTTAAGAGAAAAGAAAAGCTAGAAATAGCAAAGATAGTTTTTTTTTTCTTTCACCGCAGTCGCGTATGTCTATCTTCTGCTTCGCGGCGGTGACATGATATGGATGAAAAGACATCCCAGAAGCGTAAAGTTTCGTCACCAGCACCTGTTACAATGGTGGTTCCGTCGGGATTCATTGACATATAGAGTACACGACTACTATGTCCAGTCAAAGTAGCCACGCGAGTCATTGTTGATGCTTTCCATACAATGACCTGGTTAGACGAGCTTACGGAATGACTTGCGTAACCATGCGAAGAGACCAGTTCGTTAGAGTTCTTTGACCATACCATGTTGCACACCTGAGAACCCGTGTCATGCGATGAAATTAACTCGCCGGAATTAGCATTCCAAAATTTGATGGTTTTGTCGGCTGCACCGCCACCACTAACGAGTTTGCCACGATCCATGGGACTCCATCCAATAGCCTTGACAGCCGCAGTATGATGTGTCAATTTATGGATTAACGTATTATCATGTGAATTCCACACCATAAGGTTGTTGTCGTTGCCCCCGGAAGCCAGCATAGTCCCTTCCTGATTCCATTTTAAACCACATACTTCCTGGGTATGGCGGTGTAGTTCTCTGAAATAAGGATCAGGCGACCGCACATCACGGTGGAAGATCTTGTGATCACGGCCTCCTGTGGTGAGAATGTTCGCGTACCATGTCATGGATCCTACAAGACACATGCAAGTTAAGCAAAATGAAAATGAAAATAGAGAAAAAAAAACATAACCAGATTACAAACGTACCAACTCTCGACGTATGACCTGACCACATCCTGATCCTTCGACCTGATCCTTCCGTGTCCCACAGAAATATCCTTCCTTTGTTCGTGCCAATGGCCAAATGTGATCCATGTTGCGCCCAACTTACCGATGTGACAACATCGGTATCGAAATCACATAGCTTCGTGACGCGGCTGGTGTTGGCGTTCCATAAGTAGACACAGGTGTCAAGGCCCACCGCAAGACAGTCATTGGTACCCCAATCAATAAGATTCAGATAGAAATCATCCTAAACATGATGTCCCACAAAATTAACAGAACTATTATGCAACATTTGGGTTCCCTGTATCTCTCTTACCTTTAAGTTTGGTGCGTCTAGAATCTTGATAGCTGAGTGACTGATGACTCTAGGTGGTCGTTGATGCGCCAGTAGGACCTTTCGTCCTGCTTCGCTGATGGGTGATGACTGGTATTTAGGACCGGTAGGAGAGTCGAAAACACTGGTGTAATTGGTGAAATCAGGTACTCTCTGGCTGTATTGG
Organism: Saksenaea vasiformis B4078; assembly: GCA_000697055.1. Classification (NCBI taxonomy): domain Eukaryota; kingdom Fungi; phylum Mucoromycota; class Mucoromycetes; order Mucorales; family Saksenaeaceae; genus Saksenaea; species Saksenaea vasiformis. The sequence goes on along the minus strand of JNDT01002262.1, from coordinate 7,826 downwards.
AATAGCTTTCGCGGAGTGCGCGGTGAGGATGTCGGGAGGGTAAATTCTTCGGCAGCCATCGCATCATTGAGCACTTCGGTCCGATAATATGCTTGTCGTCGGCGAAACTCCAGATCTATGTACAGCAAGTGTGATTCAGTGAATTCGATTCATTTCTTTCTCTCTTTCTTTCTTTCTTTCTTTCTTTCTTTCTTTCTTTCTTTCTTTTTTTTTTTTACCTTGATCGGCATGGTATTCGATATCTGTATGTGGCTGTCGTGAACTACTCGGCGGGGATGAATCAATAAACTGATAATCCCGAGACAAGTTTCCGTCATTGATGGGTATAAACCTGCAGATGAACTTAACAACTTTGTGTTTTCCTTTGTTTTTGCTCTTCCTACCGGTCTCCGTGAATTTGCTGACGTTTCCGTCCATACGGCGAGGGTGGAAAATAGGGTTCTATGGTTGGGACTTCGTTGGAGCCTTCTGTCACGGACGCAGGCGGGGTTTTCGGGCTATGGAGGCCTCCTGTTTCGTTGGAGTCAATCGCCATATCGTCTGTGGTGGTTTTTTCGCTTGCATTGTTTTCTCTTGTGCGTGTAGCTGAACGTAATTTTTGTCGATAGGAGTTGCTCATAGTTTGTGATTGAAAGGGAAAAGAGGTTGTTCGGGCGGCGGCTATGAGTGACAGGAAAAAGATATGGAATGGATCTGGCTCCTACGTTTAAAGATAAACATAAGTAATAGGAAGATAAAAAAAGAAATGAGGAAATTCAGGCAAGAAGCAGGTCGACGCACAGACATAGAAGGATGTACTGTCGGTGTTGGACTGTCCAATATGTTGGAAGTGACAGCTCAAAAAGCCTATCGTCTCCTTGACTTCTTTTTTTAACGTTTGGTGTTGCGCTGTTCCTTTTTTGGCGCAGAAGCGTTCGTTCCTCCTTTTCTTTTTCTCTTTTTTTGCTTTGCCGTTTTCTTTTTAAATGGAAAAGAAGATGATTTCTTAGTACTTACTTAAGCCAACGATGTCGGAGTCCCTTTGACTGGCTACTGATGAATGTCAAACAGAAGCGCAATTTTCTAGAAAATGGATACTTGATTAGCATAATCAAGCAATGAATCTTGTTCCATGAGCATAGATTACTGCTCCACACCCCAACTCCAGCACCACGTACCTCACTGTCTGAAATGATACGTTCCAAAGGGCCCAGTAGCAGAGACGCTTTAGCGGAAATTAAATTGTTCAAGGGGACCGTCATCATGACATCCCGCTTGTCCGGCTCGCAATTCATTTTGAGTCTCGCACAATGACGTCAGCATAAGTAGCAGCTCTCGTGGAAGACTATTTCTTTCGGTGTCAGAGAGCATTGCATTGTTACACACAAACATCCTCAGTTATCCGATGACACTTGCGCTTGGACAGGCTCTTTTATTTATTTTTTTCACATTGTACGATTCATTGCATCGACTATATTTATGTAATCGTCTTGTTAATCTAAAGGCATTTTGGTGGGAAGGATGCACTCTACACTTAGAAATGTCTGATTCTGAACAAGTGCAGTACTTACGTCAGATAAATATCTTTATGTATTCACAAGTCGAATAATTTTACGTCAAAAAGTGATGTTTCTTGGAAATTACTGCTGGCACTCAGGTTCTACCGCTTAGGGTCATTCATGTAACGTGTTACGGAGGGCTTCGTGGTCCGTGCCCGCCTCTGTATTCACCAACGACACAATGAATCACCGACCTTGCTGCTCATTGTTGTATCCGGTGTCCCACCCTCGTTCTGGAACGCAATGAAGATCTCTGACGGGCTGCCGTTTGCAAGAGGACGGATCTGCGACTTCTGGCGAGAAAACGTGATCAACAGTCTCAATATAAGGAGAGCTCCATGATAGCAAAAACACAGCTGAAACACTTCTTACAGCCCTAGGGAAACAAGATGTGGGCTTCTTCACTAGGTGATCGCAACGGATCCTGCCAACAGTAAGTTAGACATCCTAGCCATCTCACTAAAAAAAAAATTAGATGGAAGCGACGTTGACATTAATGATGTCGTCTTCCACACGGTCATCGCCCACGAACCGACTTGATAAGCAAGACCGTGCTTACTCATTTTCGGGATATTGGACTTGTAACGAAGTGTCTTCGGAGCGCCTCAACCAATACGTACACAGCAGCATCCACTGAATTCATGAATGCAAAAGCCTGTGATGTGCTATATCTGGCTCATGGTAGCAACGGGAAATCTTTTCCCCCCGTAATCCTTGAGGTGCAAAATCAGGTCAACGAGAAGTTTATGAACTGTGCCATCGACCGCTGTACCTCTGTTTATTGAAAGCACTACGTTCTACCGATCCTCTTAATTTATTGCGTATCATTTGTCGCCCCAGTTGTCTGGGACGGAACGAAGGTCTGCGAAAGTTTCCCGTTTGCTAGAGAAATAGAGTGTGATATCTGGGCAGCCCGTTGCTTGATGGTATCTTTCACAAGCTTGGATGATGTTCTTTCCAGAACACCAATGCACGCATTGGCCGCATTAGGCCTGTTTTTATGCTCCAAGGCCCAGAACACATGTACGTTAGATCACGACAGACAAGACAATCGGTGAGGAAAATGAGAAGATTCAAGCAATAGAGTAGATCTGCGACAGCACGTACAGTCAGCTGGAGAAAATTGGGAAATGCCTAGAAAAGGGCGTCGCTGTGTCGATACAGAAGGCACAAGCATACGTTGTTGACAACATCGAGTACCCGCGGCGACAACAAAAAAGAAAGTATACGGAGCCAGAAAGGACAACGCCGATCCCACATACGCCATCACTGCAGTACTTGGATAAGAAGTGCCACCAGGATAGCGTAGGCAAAGTGGAAGAAACGAAACGCACGAAAGTTCTGGTGAAGTACAGTAACCGCGCGCTGAAATTATAATCTTGGTGGACTGGAAACCTCATAACATTATCGAGAATATAATTAAAACAAATTTAAAGCTCGCGATTGGGGTACACCTTCTGTACGGAAACTGGTTCTTATTGGCCTAACCAATCGTGATACGTTGCAAAAGTCCTTCTACAGCAAGCGCATAATGTGTCGGACTTGGAGAACCTATTGGATGGACACCTCGAGTTGATGGTATTGAGGAAGCTCAGGGCGCTAGATTGGGCAGTAGCGAATGTAAAACGAATGAATGTTCAAGACTATTTTAGTAGTCAATAAATTCTGTATGTGTACAATGGCATATAAATATACAGTGTCCCCTTCTTAATTCAATTCCCGAACTTTTCATCCCTCGCCTACTTTCAGGATTTTCGATGTGACCAAAAAAATACTTATAAAAACTTTCATTTCCTCGCCAATGCCAACATTCAAGGTGTTTTGGAGGGTTGAAAAAGAATCGGGGACGCCTTTGCAAGGCATAAAACATACATATCAGAGAACTTTGACCATTACTATGCCAATGTTTTATTGTTTGGAAAAGTATGAAGTAATCAAAAACTAATGTTGGCTATCCAACCACTCTTAATGGAGATCCTTCTTCAGTTCTCCCTGTGTAACAACAGAGACTTGCTCTATCCAATCCGCAGAGTGAACTGCAGTGCCCTTTTCTCTTAATTCATCCCCCGCCTAATTTCAGCATTTAGGCTGTTACCAAAGCCCAGAATTAAGAGGAGACACACTGTATTCTTGTCAATGCTTCCACACGTCTCACCCAGGATAAGCAGTATATATACCGGATAAACCATGTGACTATTTTACATGTGGATTCAAACTGTATAAAATACAAGTTTAGAGAACTTTTTATATTTCACCGCGAACAAAATTGGTGGACACCAAAAATCATAACAATAGCGAGAATATACTTTTATTGAGTTTAGCGCGCGGTCACTGTACCGTTGAGCAAACAGAACGGTGTATGAAAAATCACGGAAAAGTCAGCTCACACAAAGGTCCGACAATTTTTTTTACCTGATGGTTTTAGCATATACGCCTCCCGGACGAGAACGTTTTGCAGGACCCTTAGAACACCTTAGAGGAGATGGCAAGCACAACAAAGCGCATTACTTACGTAGTCCTGGTGCCATCACACAAAGCCGCCTGTTAGGAAAAGTCATTGGCACAATGCAAATGAACCCTGATCAAACAAGACTTACAGTTCCCGCAGGATCTACGGCGCTTTTTTTTTGTAAACACCCACAACACGGTGTTGTGGGTGTATGATAACCGTCAACCAATAGTAGATTCAAAATCTCAGTATCAAAACGTTACTGCAGCGAAATCACTTACAATAAATAGAAAATGCGTTCAGCGAGAAAACGAGATACCAAATACGACTTGAGCAGTCATCACCCATAGATGTCCCACTGTTGGAAGGATATTAGCTTGATTTATTTTGGAGTAAAGCTATCTACTCTTGGTTATCAGTAAAGACAAAAGAAGGTAATAAACTGTTCAGAAGTCTATTGCACAGTAAGTATTGACATACAAGGAATAATAATGACAAACCGTTTGGTTAAAGGAAAAAAAGAGCTGATATCATCACAAGAAAGCCATCCCGTACCCGCAACTACGTAGGTTGATGATACGGCTCACGCGGAAAGAGGATCCTGAAGAACAGGTTAGCCCATGACATGATTACCAATAAAGAAAAATACTGTTAAGATGAATACATTCGAAAGAATGAAGAAAAAGGGATAATAGCTTGTTATAGATGACAATCGAATAGAATATTTGTTTTTAAATATGTGTTTGAGAACGAGAACAGGTCATGCCTCAAACAAGAAATCTTCACAGATAGATTACGATAAACAGGTTGTGTGGCCAATAGCTTCTCGGGCATGAGGACACCCGGTACAAACTAGAGCATATCTGGAACATCCATGATATAATAGCGAATTCATTATATCATTCTGGTAGAGAAAGAGTGGAGATGCATAAATCATCACACGTAATCCGAAACCACTATCCATGAACAAAGGTGTTCCAATTCGCCTAATATTCAAGCCGGCGTCAATGAGCGAGATACAAGTACTAGATGATATATCTACATTATAGTAAAGACATGATGAAGGCAACGTAAATAAATATTGCTTGCAACCCTAATAATCAGCAGAAGACGTGAAGCCGTTGAAATCAGCTATATGAAGACGGTTATACATTTATCCTGGGATTTTCAGATACCGTCCGTGAGTCCAAACTCAAAATCACGGGTCACGTGGGCAGCTGGCGGACTGTATAAATCCGTGATTTTTGATAAACCGAAAATGCTCGTGTACTGTTGTCCATCGTATGACAGAAAATCTGGGAAGTCGGGTACTCATCAGCTATGAATATGTGCGGCCGCCTAGGATAAAGTGGATTAGAGATAAACAGCATATACGGAGCAATACCTTTCTTCGAAAGGCTTGGCATATCAACTCCTTGAATATAGCTTTTTTTTGCGCAGCGATTCATAAAGTCATGGACACGACCATCCTCCATCATGCTCCCGATCAACGGTCGAACACCTCCGCGCACATCACAAGCACCTGTCGCAAGGTCTCAACGTCCGCTATCGAGGTGCTCTGTCGCATAAATGTCGGCCACCGCCCCGATTCGTACGTCGACCGGACATGTAATAGCACGGCCCATGGCCAACGTCGCTATTAACTTGCGAAGATCGGATTCGTAGATAAAGGGGATGTGGGTGAGGAAGCGAGCTTTTAGGATGTTCGTTAGGAATGGTGAGTACCGTTTTTCTTAATGATAAAAACGTGGGGATCCTGGATTTAGGATCCCGTCCTTTTATATGAACGCGTCTGTATGCGGAGAGCAAATACATACAAATGGTATTGAATACAATATCATCGCTATCTTAATCGTCGCTAACTATGAGCCAATCCACATACAAGGTCATGAAGACCTATCTGTAGCACCGCTACAGTATGTATTGAGCACAGAAATTGATTGAAGCTGAAAAAAAACAAGGTAAGTTTAATTTGGATGCCGATGTATACTTACTTACTGCTGTTAAGCATTCAGCACTGGCATCAACATGACCGATCAGCTTGTTATATGCAACGATCATGTAACCGATGTATTTAAATAGATCATCCGATAGATAATCGCAAATTGAATCGTTGTAACGCCTTTTCTGATGAATAACGAATGTGATTTGATATTTTTTCGACAGAGATTTGAGCATGTTTTATATTGATCTACTACAACGATCGCTATAGTAATTATTGGAAATGATAAATCGACAACAGTGGGCTTTATATCAGTTGGATCGTCCTTTGTGACATCTGTCGTATTTCGACATCCTTTTCATAATGTTTCAGTTATCGCCAGATGAACTTCTTGTAAAATTTTCATACGAGTTTTTCTTCTTCATTGCGGACCTGTGGTAATCTAAATCTAGTTCCTGATTTTTGTTACCGACTGTCCAGGGCCATCATTGTCTATTTTCGCTACCAATTGTAGATCACTTTTGTGATTGCACCATTGGTATCTTTGGACTCAGTTGAATGAAAACTTCTACTCTCGTCATTACTGGTTTACAAGATGTCTCACTATCAATGTCCCGATCATATTTTAGAAACATATAAAAGAAGACTCTTTGAATAATAAAAATCTTCATCTCAGTCTCGCTGACTTCTCCCGTCTCATATTCTTTTCTTAAAAGTCTTCTTAGGTCCCGATCCCTAGGCGGATGTCCAGAAGTTTTGTAGATATGAGATTGTTTTCCGAATCAAAAGATGACGAATAAATATGCAACGTTTGAGCGGCCGCCGATGTTCGAAGAAATATGATCGATTGAAATGATCGCCGCTGTACAATAGCATAAACGCTTCTAAAGAGGACGCACTCATTTTATTTAGAAGGGGTCGTTTGAAAGAGATGATGTGTGATGTGCGAACACGCAACATTTACTAAACTTTCGGACGTTCCGATGAGACACGACCATCCTCCAACCATGTTCTAATAAAGTAACTACCCTCAGTACCTTTTGTCATGTTCTGACGTATTGTTCTAATCACTGTGTAGTAATGTAACTATGTCAGATACGACAACTCTATTAACTTTGTAGTATTTGAAATAAACAAGATAGATCGAAAAAAACAAAGATATATGTTGAGACTCCTGTTTATTCAGAAAAGAAGATAAAAAAAAAGGATGCAGAACCTGATCTTCTGTTACTGCGCTAGATAAAATAAAAATTCTTCTTAATAAAGCTTATGTCTCTGAAACAACTCCAATCAAGAGGTACACATTTATAGTTACTGTATCCTCTTACTATGGTGAAATATCACAAACTCAATCAATATAAAGTAAATTGAGTTTGTAAAAATAGCCAATGATTATGATGCAACTTCACAGATTCTTGCGCTTATTTGTACTTCATCTGATTTTGCCATCTTGCATTGCAGATATGAGCATACTTTTACAAATTACTAGAATCATCTAACGATTTTGTATCGAATAAGCAAGTGAATATGACTATATATTTATTCATGCCGAATCTTATATTCATTATCATGAAGGTGACCTACAGTGTAACAGCTGTTTTGCTAAAACAATTGGTTGTATGTGTAATAGCACGGCCCATGGCCAACGTCGCTATTAACTTACGAAGATCGGATTCGTAGGTAAAGGGGATGTGGGTGAGGAAGCGAGCTTTTAGGATGTTCGTTAGGAATGGTGAGTACCGTTTTTCTTAATGATAAAAACGTGGGGATCCTGGATTTAGGATCCCGTCCTTTTATATGAACGCGTCTGTATGCGGAGAGCAAATATATACAAATGGTATTGAATACAATATCATCGCTATCTTAATCGTCGCTAACTATGAGCCAATCCACATAC